>JAPCYS010002589.1:0-19850 GCA_028641055.1 Alopecurus myosuroides | reverse complement strand
AAGATTTCTTTCTCCTACTGGTCGATTCAACCTTGGTTTCTTTCTAAGGAAAAAACTTGCTACTGTACTCTTCATACCTTCCTATTGGGGTCTCCCAACGAACGTGTGCCCACATGCAAGCAAGATTTTTCTGGCGCCGTTGCCGGGGAGGAAGAGGATTTCTGCAAGGGGAGACTCTCACCTCCAATCTTTTTACTTTGTTTTTGTTTTGCTTAGTTTATTTTATTTTGTTCGGTTTGCTTCTTTATATCAAACACACACAAAAATTAGTTCCTATTATAGTTGTGCGGTTTCTTTATGTCTGCTTTCTTGTTTAATATCTATTTTACTTCCTTTATCATGCTTGCTATCAATGATTGATTTCCTTGAAACTAGATCTTATTGGCAATGTGGGTTCACGGAAGAACAATAAAAATATTATAAGGAATACCACTTGTCACAAAAAGGGATACACTTATGGGTACAAATTAATAAATTGAATAACTATGCTAAAAACTTGTGCTCTACATATAATGTTACTTATTGCTTTGGTAAATCTTGTTGCTGTAGGAGGTATAAACACCTCCCTTTTCAATGCGAGTATAATGATAATGTTACCATATCTTCTTATGTTAGGGGAAATTATGAATTTTATGATGTGGAACAAATTGAAGAATTTATTACTTGGAAGGGTGCATTCAAAATTTCTTATTTTCTTAAAAATATTTATGATGCACCTTATAAATTGTGATGATCCTATTGATTCTTTTAAAATATCCCTTTTTGATGAAATTGATACTTGCTATACTTGTGACCTTGATACTACTATGAATGAAACTCGTGAGAATGATATTGCTACTGTTATTTATGATAATCCTTGCTACCTTGATAATTCCTATGATAATCCTCTATTTAGTGCAACTATTGATATGCATGACGTTGAGGAAGTTTATTTAGAAAATCTATATGATAATGATCTAGATGATAGTCCTATGTTACTTGATGTTATAAATTATAATGCTACTGAAAATAGGATTGCTACAATGTGTCCCATACGTTTTAACAGTGACCAATCATCTTGTTTTGCTATTGCTAAAAGTAAGAAAGAAGAGGTCTTTATTTTTAATTTTGATCCCACTATTTTTGAGCTTGATATGAATTGTGTGCTTTTAGACCATGACAAACATGATTGATGTGATAATTATGTTGTTGAGTTTGTTCATGATGCTACTGAAAATTATTATGAGAGAGGAAAATATGGTTGTAGGAATTTTCATGTTACAAAAACACCTCTCTTTTCGTTGAAAGTTTTGAAATTACTCTTGTTCTACCTTCCCATGATTTCTAGTTTGAGCTTCTTTAATTTATTTCTTTACAAGATTCCTATGCATAGGAAGTGGGTTAGACTTAAATTTGTTTTATAATTGCTTCTTGATGCTCTCTTTTGGTTGATTCATATTTCTTCTATGAGCATCTTCTTGCTTTCTGGGCCTAGCTAAAAGGCGTTAAAGAAAAGCACTTCTTGGGTGATAACCCGTGTTTTAGCCTAACAGCCGGCTTTAAGCAACCTTCACATTTATTTTTGCAACGTTTTCTTCTGTTTTTTTTTTGAGTCAAGGTGTTGTTTACTTCTGTAGCAACTTATTTGTATTTTTTCTTTCTCGTATTTGTTGTGCCAAGTAAAATCTCTAGTGAAAAGTTGAAGTTAGATTTGGATTTCTGCGCAGGAACAGATTTTTCATGTCCACTGTTTACTTCGTATAAATTCAAAGAAATATCAAAACTACATGAAAAATTGTGCATGATCCTCAGCCATTTCCGAAATGTTTTATAGTTCTGAGTTTTCTGATCTGAGCAACGTAAGTGCCTCAAAAAAAATTGGTCTTCAGAGACTGTGTTTGTTTTTACATATTCTGCCTTTTTTACTTTGCATTCTGTCTTTTACTATGTTGAGTAGATTTCTTTGCTCCACAAAACATCAGGGTCTATAGCTAATGTTTAAAAAGTATTAATAATTCTTGTGTCCATGGAGAACATGTGAGTTTTTGATTGTGCACGAACCTTCTAATGAGAATTACTTTGAGTTTGGTGTGAAGGAAGTTTTCAAGGGTAAAAAAAGAGGATGATATAATTTGATCAAGAAGAGTAAAAATCCTAAGTTGGGGACGCCCCCGTGGTTCATCCCCGAAAATTCTAGGAAGACTCAAGCGTCTAAGCTTGGGGATTCCCAAGACATCCTCTTCTTCATCAGCAACTTATCAGGTCACTTCTAGTGAAACTATATTTTTATTCGGTCACATCATATGCACTTTACTTGGAGCTTCTGTTTGTTTTGTTTTATTTTATTTTCCTCACTGCAATAAACATAGTTGGAACCCAGCATTCTTGTGTGGGAGAGAGGCACGCTCCGCTTTTTCATATGAATTCTTGTATTCTTCGTTTTTCTTCTAGCTGCTGCAACTCCTTTTTAGCTCCTGTTTTTCATGCATCTCTTATTTATAGCTGTTAGTTATACAAGATTAGTAGTACTCTCTTGTTTCATTGATTTATCATTTGGAAGGTTTTTGTTTAGATGAAATGATTGGTGTTGGAAAGCAATAAAATATTTCATGCTTATAACGGTGCAAAAAGAATGTTGTTTAGACTATGGCTAGACTTTATCATGTCATGTTGGATACTTTTTAATTCTATGCTTAGTAGTTATTATTGTAGCATGACTTGTCTCAAATATCTGAGAGTGCTTAATGTGCCATTAAAATAATTATGAGTTGTTTTTATCACATCGAAGCATAATATTGTGGTATTCTCCTTCGAATGCTTTATTTGGTTGCTTGGTGCATGCTTACACCATGTTATGACTACAAACCAGACACCTATAGCCTCTATGATCATTTAGTTTTTGGCTTGTAATACCGTTTATGCCTTGATTAATAATTTGTTTGTCGCTATGCATGATTATGGCCATTATTGCTCTCTTAGTTTGTCGCTCCCAGTCTTCTGCTAGCATCCACTTGTACTGAGTATGAGCTCTACTCGTGCATCAAACTCCCAAAAACCAAAGTTTGCCAAATGTGTCCACCATACCTACCTATATGTGGTATTTAATGGCCACTCCAAAGTAAATTTCTCATGTGATACCTTTAAAAACTTCAAAATTATACCTGTTACGTGTCCCTATTTTAGCTCACGAGGACGTAAATAGAGAATCTTTATCTCACTTGTTGATTGGACTTTACACACCTGGACTAGTGGAACATCCACTTATCCAAATTGATGAAGAGCTGGCAATGAGGTGCCCAGCCCCAAACTTTGTTACTATAAATTATGTTCACTCTTTTTGCCCATGGTTTATCAGTTAAAGCATAATTGTGTAAAGAAAAGAGAAGAGGGGTGATCTACTGACCCCAGTAGAAAGAACGTCCTTCAATGGGAGCCGCTCTAGTAAAGTCTAGTTGGCTTGTGACATACTATATTGTATGCTTACCATTCGTTGACCTAAGCATACACCTCTCTAAAAAATTGTTATCAATACCTTTTTTTATAAAATAAAAAGCTCTAGCACATGAATTAATCCCTGCTTCCCTCTGTAAAGGGCATTTCTATTACTTTTATGTTGAGTCTTCATCTTCTAACTTTATGCACAATTAATAGAGCAATAGTTGTCATTCTGAGTATAATGTGCATCAGTCCCAAAGATTATTATTGATTGATTCATGATATGTTATTACTTGTTCTCAAATTATTTTATTCTAGTCACCACTTGAAATTTGGTGTCCTGGCATTTATGTTTTGCTCTCACTTTTAAGGACAAGCGGAATACCACTTTGCTATGTTTTCTTTATGCTCTAAATAAACGTATAACTTTCAAGTGCATTATTATTCATGATCTTTTGTTTGTGTTATTTTTCATGTTGCAACATGATTGCTAAGTTTCATTGTTAGAATTATATCCATCATGTCTATATTTAGAGTACTGATCTCAGCTTATAAATGCTTCTACAAATATGATGATCAAGTTTATGTTGGTAGCATGTCACCTTATAAATTATTTTGTTTTTATCATTTTACCTACTCAAGGACGAGTAGAACTAAGCTTGGGGATGCTTGATACGTGTCAAACACATCTATAATTTTTTATGTTCCATGTTGTTTTCATGCCATATGCTACATGTTTTCTATACACTTCACATCATTTTTATGGATTTGCTGGGACTAACCTATTAACAAGATGCCACAGAGCCGGTTCTTGTTTTCTGCTCTTTTTGGTTTCAGAAAAGTTGTTCTGGAAATATTCTCGGAATTGGACGAAACAAAATCCCAAGGTCTTAGAAACATGTCACGTACACGGATTCCGGAGGGGGGCCCTGGAACCACCACACCATAGGGTGGCGCCCCCCCTTGGCCGCGACACCGGGTGGTGTGGCCCTCCTAGCCACCCACTGACATCGCCCTTTCGCCTGTTTAAGCTCCTCCTCGGGTTAACCCTAAAGACCCGAGCCTCCATCCACCAAAAGTTCTGTAGCCGCTGTCATCGTCAACACTAGATCGGGAGGGTTCTGAAGCTCTCCCCGACACCCTGCCGGGAGGGGAAATCATCACCGGAGGGCTCTTCATCACCATTCCTGCCTCTGGAGTGATGCGTGAGTAGTTCATCCTTGGACTACGGGTCCATAGGAGTAGCTAGATGGTTGTCTTGTCCTCTTTACGCCACCATGTTTAGATCTTGTGTGCTGCCTAACATGATCGAGATCATCTATCTGTAATGCTACATGTTGTGTTTGCTGGGATCCGATGAATATTGAATTCTATATCAAGTGATTATCATTTTTATGTTATTTATGATCTTGCATGCTCTCCATTACTAGTAGATGCTATGGCCAAGTTTATGCTTGTAACTCCAGGAGGGAGTATTTATGCTCGATAGTGGGTTCATGCCTCCCTTTCATCTGTGCTCGAGTGACAGAAATGTGACGGATGGGGGATGTGTTGTTGCCATTAGGGAGAAAACAACAATGTTTTCATTGTTTACATTACACACTTTACTTAAGGAAATGAACTTTTGCTTGCAACTTAATAACCGAAGTTTGGTTGGATAACGGTCTATGAATTATGTTGTAATGCCCACAAGAATCCCATAGTAATCATGATGTCATGCATATGCACTATGGTGCAACCTTTATATCTGTCAATTGCCCAGCTGTAATTTTTTTACCCAGCATGTTATCTATCTATTATGGAGAGACACCACTAGTGAACTGTGGACCCCGGTCCATTCTTTTACACTGATAATACAACCACTGCAACAATGTTTCATTTTCATTCATTGGCATCATTGTTCTCTTTTCATTTACTGTAAACAAGTATTATTTTCCACACTATACATCTAATCCTTTGTGTTAGCAAAACAGGTGAGAATGACAACCTCACTGTTTTGTTGGGGAAAAGTATCTTGGGTGTGTTGTGCAGATTCCACGTGTTGCTGCTGAGCCTGGTAGTGCACCCTGCCAACATCAGCTGTCAGCAACCTTTAGAAGTGATTTCTTTCTCCTACTGGTCGATTCAACCTTGGTTTCTTTCTGAGGGAAAAACTTGCTATTGTACTCTTTATACCTTCCTCTTGGGGTCTCCCAACGAATGTGTGACCACACGCAAGCAGGGGATACCCGAGAGACCCCCCTCCCACGATGGGTGTACCCGGTGCGGTCTAGTAAGGGGTGCCTTAGCAGGTCCTCGAGTAGCTGCATGAAGGCCCATGAAAGAAGCCTACACAGGGACAAAACAAGTAAATACTTAGACAACAAGAATAGGAAAACGTAGTAACCGACTAAAAAATGAGTCCAACTCATGTACGGACCCCAGGACCCGACTACCTATATAAAGCACAGGAGGGGGTCACAAACCTGGACAGACAACTCTAGATTCAGAGTTGCACTAGATTCAATCTGTGAATAGGACCCCCTGTAATCGATACTTTCTCGTCGGAATAAAATCCGGTGGGCAGCAACCCATCGAGTCGAGTAGTTCACCCACACCTTTTCCTTCACTAAACCCCATGTCCCTCACCATGGGATTCGTTGAGGTCACTCCCTCTTCATTGGTGCTATCTGTGGGAATCTGGGGCGCTGGATCCATGGATTCTTCGACTTCATCACCATCGGGTTGCGACTCGGTGATCTGGGCAGACTCAATTCGCTTCGGGTCTATCGACTTCACCAAGTCATCGCGAGCATCTCACCCGTCGTTCAACTACCTCTACAAAAGCATCCATCTGAATATTAGTGACCTCAACTTCCATGTGAGTCGCACAGGAGTGTTGCGCCTGGAGGATTCCCCTCGGGTTCAGCCGGAGGAGTCGATCATACTGGAGTTTTTGCTGCTTTCACTCGAAGAGGAGAGCCCCGAGTACTTTTAGCCTGCCAACCCTAATATACGCTTCGTTGCAATGGCGAGGCGCACCGATTCATCATCCTCGGAAAGCGGCAAGGAAGATGAGGTAACCGACCCGCCCATGGCAACGGATACGATTGACATTGGCCCAGTTTCATAATTGCCCAAGGTGCCCTCTAAGGTCAGTTTTGGGGCTAATTTCTATAAACATGTATAACTGCCATGCAAATCCTACCAATCCATTGAACATGTTTAGGGCTTTATTTTAGTGCATTGATGTCTACGCACGCTTCTATTCTTGTAGACAGTGTTGGTCCTCCAAGTGCAGATGTTTGTAGAACATCAGCAAGTTTCCCTTAAGTGGATTACCCAAGGTTTATCGAACTCAGGGAGGTAGAGGTCAAAGATATCCCTCTCAAGCAACCCTGTAATTAAGATACAAGAAGTCTCTTGTGTCCCCAACACACCCAATATACTTGTCAAGTATATAGGTGCACTAGTTCGGGAAGAGAGAGTAAAATGCAAGTAATATGGATGATAATACTTGATAATAACAATCTGATATAAAAATGGCAACAAGCAAACATGTATCAGGACAGGCAGAAAATGGTGTTTCAATGCTTGGAAATAAGGCCTAGGACTCCTACTTTCACTAGAGGACACTCTCAACAATGCTCACATAATTGAATGCATAAATATCATTTCTTCACTATGCTACTCCGAACCACTCTCCGGTCGAATAACGAACACTAATCATTGCGTAGGGATTTAACAGCACTCCTCAAGTCTATATTCCCTCTCTACGGCACCCCAATGTCACTACGAGCGCGATAAATTAGCACTAAACAAACGCCACAATTTCATTGGTTCACCTTCCAACACAAGATATAAATATCATGCTAAACCACACGGATCACACATTGTCAGCTTTGCCCCATGATCAAAGTGTTTACGGAGACAACAAAACCACTTGAGTAGCATAACAAATGAAGATCAATCTACATATTCAACTAGATTACAAAGCTCATGATCACACAAAGATCACACCATGGGAGAGAGAGATGAACCACATAGCTACCAGTAGAGCCCTCATTTCCGAGAGAGAACTACTCCCTCCTCATCATAGGAGACAGCAACGGCGATGGATATGGCGGTGGAGTCGATGGAGATGGCTTCCGGGGGCACTTCCTTGTCCCGGCAGGCCAGAACAGAGATATGTCCCCCGAAACTTCTGGGTGGCAGCGGCGGAGCTACGGATGTATTTTGCGGAAAAGGTCAATTTCTCTAGGGTTTATGCCTCGGGGAGTATATATGGGAAAAAGGGCGATTCCGGGAGGTGGCCGGGGGGGCACACCCCTAGGTGGCGCGACCAGGGGAGGACTCGCGCCACCCCATGGTGTGGCCACCCTGTGGCCCCCCTCCGGGGCTCTTCGGGACTTCTGGAAGCTTCCGGGGCTTTTAGGACTTCTGGCTTTCGAGTTTTCCAATTCCGAGAATATTTCCAGAACAACTTTTTTGAAACTAAAAACAACAGAAAACGGGGAACTGGCTCTGTGGCATCTTGTCAATAGGTTAGTCCAGAAAATCGATAAAAATGGCATATAGAAGGGAGAAAACATGTAGCAATTGGCACAATATCAACATGGAACATCAAAAATTAGGGATACGTTTAGGACGTATCAAGCATCCCCAAGCTTAGTTCCTACTCGTCCTCGAGTAGGTAAACGATAAAACAAAATAATTTGTGAGGTGACATGCTACCACACAATCTTGATCATAATATGTAAAGTAGAGCATGTAAACTAGGATCAGATGAACTAAAGCTGTGATCTATATTTGATGTCAACAAGTAATGCATAAAAAAATAAGAAGAAAGAAGCAAAACTTTTAATGAATCAATACTAAAAGACTATCAGCCGTGCAAAGTTTATTAGAGATGATTTAAGCTTTCAAGAACAACAATATCATGCACGTCAAACGATCTTCACAACCCCTGTTAGGATCAAGTCAAGCTTTCCACATGATGCAATGCTTAAATCTTAAACTATTTGCGCACTAAAAACAAGCAAGTGTTCTGCGTTGGTCCCTGGCACCGGGATGTTATGGCAAAGAGAAGATTATGGGGGTTTGGAAGGTCAATGGAAGAAAGGCTCACAAAGCTGAAAGTGGTCATTAGACAAGAGAAAGTATTACAACCGAAGCTATGCAACGAGTAGGTATTGCCACACAACGGATGCACATAGAGCTATAAGTGTATGAAAGCTCTCCAATGGAACTAGTGGGGGTGCATCCAACTTTCTTGCTCACGAAGACCTAGAGCTCATTTGAGGAGGCTCATCATTGGAATATACAAGCCAAGTTCTATAATGTAAATTTCCCCCACATAGTTATGAATGAATAATAATATGAAAACTCTCTCTAAACTGAAGTATTTGTGCTAAACATGAAGCAAAAGTGTGGTATAAAGGATAGTGATGCACCCCCTCTCTCTTTATTCTCTCTTTGGCCCTTTTTTGGGGGGGATTTTTCATTTTTTTTATATATCCTCACGGTAGGGGCAACATCCTATATTACAATGAATCATCACACTTTTAGTACTCATAACTCATAAATAAATATCTATGATGTCTCTAACTGCATAAATAATGGAGGTGGATGTTGTGCAGCAATATATCCTCACGGTAGCAGTATGCATAAATAACCATGAAGCTCATCATCAAGTAACATAATGGAGGTGGATGTTGTGCAGCAATATATCTCGGAATGGCTATGGGCTATGGATGTTAAGGTAGGTATGGGGATGTTATTTGAGGAATATAGGGCTTATGTGTAGGATAACAAAGTCCTCCCATGGGATTTGGATGCACTGGCGAAGTTTGCACCAACTCTCAATGTGAGAAAGGGCAATGCATAGTACCGAAGAGGCTAGCAATATGGTGGTGAAGTGCCAGGAACCGCAACATAGACTCACGAGTTAAAAGATTACAGCAAGCAAATAATCTTACAAGGCACAATACAAATCACTCCAAGAGGGTCCGTGGCAGTGACAAGTCACTGTTAGCTACCCCAACCGTAGCGCGTAACAAAAGGCCGATCAGAAATGTATCACTTGTAGCAATCATATACCATTGTTTCTATCAGCTGGTAATTTAAGTGTGGAACAGTTTCAAGTTTCTTAGACCAACCATTAAAAGTTTATACTTACTAGTCCTTCCTGTTTATCCATTAAGCAAATTAATATCTCAAAACAACAACATTTATTCAAGTGAGGCAGTTTAGTGATCTACAAGACCATGCAATCTTTTCCACTATACCAACTACCACATAAGTATTTCTATTCTCAACCAAGCACACATATTATAACCACCTAACTACAAAAGCTAACAACTCTGAATAAGAAGATGCATGAAAACAAAGGCTAAACGCGGTACTAGCAAAAAGTGAACACTCGCAGAACAATAAGAATGAAAACTAGAGTGTTCTAAGAAATAAAAACGGAGCGTGTCTCTCTCACACACAAGTATGATAAGATCCAAACATAAACTACAGCAAAGAAAACCAAACAAACTGAAAACAAAAATAAAATGTGCTCCAAGTAAAGCACATAAGATGCGACCAAATAAAAATATAGTTTCACTAGAAGTGACCTGATAATTTGTCAATGAAGAAGGGGATGCCTTGGGCATCCCAAAGCTTAGATGCTTGAGTCTTCTTGGAATTTTCTTGGATGTACCACCGGGGCATCCCCAAGCTTAGGATTTTCACTCTTCTTGATCACATCATATCATCCTCTTCTCTTGACCCTTGAAAACTTCCTTCACACCAAACTTCTCACAATCTTCATTAGCAACGTTAGTGCAATTGAAATAATAAATTCACAAGGTTCAGTTTCAACACAAGTCTAACACTTAAAAACACATTATCTACTGTCACAACTTCTTTCAAAACTCTTTTTCTCAAAAGAACACCAAAAGAAAGAGATTAAGATGCAAATGCGATAAATGGCAGAAATCTGTCAAAACAGAACAGCAGGTAAAGATCGATTTTTTTAAAAAACATTCTGTTGCTCAAATAAAAAAGTGTTATTCTAAGAAAAGTTGCGTATATACCTCAGGATTAAGAAAAACAAAACTCAGGTCATTTGGAATTTTATGTGGTTTTTAACGGAATTAACAGTAGACGGCAGAAATCTGTTTCCTGCGCAGAAATCCGAAATATAGGCTCAACTTTCCACTGGAGGCTTTACTTGGCTCAACAAAAAAAAACAAAAGAAAATATACATATGGGTTTCTAAGGAAATAGGAAACACCCAGGTGCAAATAAAACAAAAGAAAATGAAGGAAAACGGGTTGAAAACGGAGAAATAAAACGGGTTGTCTCCTGGTAGCGCTTTTCTTTAACGCCTTTCAGCTAGGCATGATAATTTTTAAAAGATGCTCACATAAGAATAAGAGTTGAAGCACAATAAGAGAGAATTAAGAATCAAATATAAAACACATTTAAGTCTAACCCACTTCCTATGAAAAAGAATCTTGTAGAAAAACAAGTCATGAAAACACAAAGCAACAAGCATAGGAAAGCAAAATAAGTGCAACTTCAAAATTTTAAACAAAAAGAGAGGAAATTTAATATTGTTGAGATGCATAAAACCATGTTTCCCTCTATCATAATAACTTTCATTAGCATCATGAATAAAATTAACAATATAACTATCACAAGAAACATTCTTATCATGAGCCACATAAAAAGAATTATTACTCTCCACATAAGCATAGTCATTCTTATTAATAACAACGGGAGTAGGATTATCATAAAGAACTTGAAAATGATAGACAAGTTGCATATTAAAGAGATGGTTTTGGGTAATCCCACAATAACTATGGCATGTTTCATGAGGGTGATTATAATTAGAGCCTATGTTATAACTTTCTTTATAATAATTATCAAAGACTGGAGGCATATTGAAATCATAATTAATTTTCTCCTCAATAGTAGATGGACTAAAAATATCATATTCATCATTGTAATCATCATCTATTGGAGGCATAGTATCATCACAAGCAATAAAATAGTTGTCTTCCAAAATGCGTTCATTTGTAAACATATCATCATTTTTACTAGGAGGAGATGTATCAAGCATATAATCATTAATAGCAAAGGGATTTTCAAACACATCATCCACAAGTTTAGAGCTTTCTATATCATCATTGGAAGAAACATGGATGGTACTAATAGTACAACAATTATTATCATCATTTTCAGAATTGGTTCCAAACAAATTTTCAATATCAAAAGTAGTGTGTTTCTCCCAATCATGATCACTTTCATAAATAACATGCATAGGAAAAGCATCAAGTTCAGACTCATCAGCAGAAGTTGTAATATGAGCAACATGCTCAGGGGGAGATACAGTTACCTCTCTCTTTTTACTCCTCCTCTTCTTCTTCTTTGTAAGGTTCCCCAGAACCACTGTTCAAGGACACCTCCGATATGCATACATTCACGATCCCAGATCACACCAGTCGTGAACAACATATCAAGTTGGTACACAGATACAATATCCATTACACGGTTACAGAAAACTCTTACAAAAGAGACATGGTCACATGACCAAGTCTAAAACAAATGCCACGCAGGGCAAACACACCACACACACAACGGAAGACTAAAACACACAAATATAGTAGAGCCAGGTCACGCCTTAACCTACAGGCTGCTGACCGGGAGACGATCCTAATTCGCAAGTCCATCAGTGTAGTAGTCCTCCTCGTAGATCTCCTCCTTAGACTCCTTCTCGAAGTCTGGCAAGTAAATACCAGGGACGAAACCAATATGAGTACATTTGAATGTACTCAGCAAGACACCCATCATGTAGCTTACCAAAATGCAAGTATTCTTATATAGTGGAATAGGTAGGCTATACATAGGGTTCACTATCAATGATATATGTAAGACATATCATAGTTGATTTTGAAAGATCTCTGTATCTTTGTTGAAGAAGATACTGCAAAAGAAAATAATATAGTTTTCTTTCTCTTGTAGATATCACATGTACAAGAGGTTTTGTAAAACTTTGTTAAAAGAAAGTTTTCTCTTTGCAGAACTTCTTGGAATCAACTTCTAGTTTTTGTTTAGAAAAGAAAGATTTTCTTTGCAAAACTCCTTGTAAAATAACTTTTGTCTTTTCATCAAAAGTACCTCAAAGGTACAAGATTTCCTCCTTTCGGTTTTTCATAAGTCCAACACCTTTTTGAAAACATTGACACAATGCTAGCTACATGGCCATTCAACTGTCCATATCCGAGGACACGGCTATTCCGAATATTTCTAGTCTACAGAGGTGTACACGTCCACCAGATTCAGTACATCCGCCGTGAACAACCACGGACTGTAACAACAGTATGTAAACATCAGATAACCAATCTTAACCATCCACTATGTTCAAGCTAGAATATGCCTATCTCTTCAGTCGAGTGTACGCATCCCCGGCACCAGGCTCATCCCCGCCAAGACAGGAGCCCCAGCTGCTGCGTCCGGAGGGAAACTTAGTCCCACACTTTTTATGTCGCACGTTTCAAAACTTGGCGACATTCGGTTCGAGAGAGTCCATCCCCTTATAGCAAATTGAGAAATAACACACACTAACAAAAACAAACTTCAAGTTAAGCCCCATGCCCTTGTTGAGGTAGGGTGGCAGTACGGTAAAGGTTGTCCGGCGAAGACTAGGTTATGTGTCATTTTTGTAAAACATCTTTTTCCCAAAAAAGACCACTCCAACATTCCTCCGGTGGATAAGGCTTCTCCTTTCCACCGGGTTTTCCGTAAAGCCTTTGTTTTGCAAAAAAAAAAAATAAGGTGTCCACTTAGGATCTAATACTTGTGATGGTAATAAATACCATATGGTGGCTATGGGCTTGGTAACACCAAGTATCAACTACTCGCATAGTATAAATAATAGTAGTAGTCACTCAAAAATAGTTTTTGTAAAAATTTCATAACTAAAAACATGCATGATAGATAATGATAAGTAAAGTAACAGCAAGCATCAGGATGGCTTGCCTTAAAACTCTTAGTGTCCCTGGCCTTGAAGTAGTTTGAACTTGACGCACAGCTCCACGACTGCTTCTTCTTCTTCTTCGTTTTCTAGCGTCGTAAAAGAAGAAAAGACACACACTCAGAACTAAAGGCCAAACAACTAAACAAAACAACCCATACAGCAAGCAAACTTATACTATCACAATCACTCAAAAAGTTACCGCGAAAACTTTCTCACAAACTCTCATGGTACAAAATTATCGTCAGAAAGACATATGGTGGAGAAAACATATCCCACATCTTACATACCATATATGGAGTGGGTGTAACACTCTCATAATAAGATATTCAAGCAGCTAAAAATATAGCTTGTGGTCACAAAGGTGAGACTACTAAAATAAAAACAATCAATCAAAGCCGTACCCATGGAAGTGGGTATTAGAAACACACAAGCAATCATCACCAAACAAGTTCACTATTAAGTTTATGCATAGATAGCAATATACTACTAAGAACAACAACAACACTAGCACAACAATAGCATAGGTACAATACTCATGCTAAGGTGTGTACTCAGACAATTTCCAGACCACAAGCAAACACACCAGAGATGAATAGGCTAGTTGTAGACTATGCTTATGTCTACTCAAAGTTAAGGAATCCATCAATCATGAAAATAAACAAACAAACCATTAGCTCAACAAATGGTAACAATTCATAAAACAAACTCTAAAAAACAATCATTACAAGGGATAATAAAGCTAGAACATACATAACAACAGGAGTCCACTAATAGCATTCTAGTATGAGAATTCTACACAAGCATGCCATAAGAAATAATTGTATTCTACAACTAATAGAATCAAGAAACTCCACAAGTCATGGCATAATAACAGAAGTAATAACACCCTAAACATGCTAGAATAATCACACACTCATAAAATAAAAAGGAAACACCACTAGAGCAACTCAAACAATCTAGTGGTGACACTAGTTCATCACTAGAGAAGCAAACAATGCTACAAGGATGCATGATCCTAAACAAGCAAGGTATGAAGGTAAAAACCTACTAACAGCACACAAAACTTACACACGCTAGTAAGAAAAAACACTAAAATAATTCTATGAAAAAATCTACTAAGCAAACATCAATCCATTCTAGTAATACATGCTTTTCTAATCAATTAAATTGCAAGCAATCAAAGTACAAGATATACAACCAGAATCTATGCACTCAATACTAGCCCAACTAAACACTTTCAAAAAATCCAAACACTCAATGAAATCCATTCACAAATAATTTATCATTCACTAGGAAACATTCTATTTGCAAACAATATATAATATAAACCAAACACTAGTGAAACACTTCTTAACATGATACTCCTAAGGGAATATTATGTTAACAAATGAAACCCACCTAAACATACTAGTATTCAAAAAGGAATACTAACACTTCACTCACATAAGTGAAACAAACAACCATTTTCCTAGGTGGAAAATACTAGACAAACATATAGTAATGCATGCTATTTTCACACAAGTGTATGGTTGGGGATTTGCATCCCTAACCAAAATGAAATGGGACCAGTGGGTTATGGGACCACTAATACCAAGACATTTAGAGGTAACAAAGCCTCTGGTCACACATGAAAAAATTAATATAACGAGGCAATCATCACACAACTATTATACTAGTGAAAACCCTCTTAGTGAAAAATAACAACAAATGTTACACATGCTTTGCTAAAAATAAAGTGCTAGTTAACAGAGATGATAACATCAAAGCAAAAGTACCAAAATGGTACTGGAATCATCACAATCATAGCACAAACTTAGGTAACAAGCACACAAATATTTGTTCACACAAGCTAGTAAAAATAAATATTAAAAAACAACACAAAGCTATTCCTATTCCCAAAAGATTTCCAAACATGCGCACACTTTCTAAGGTAGATGTACTGCAAGGAAAAAATACTAAAAACAAGTGGTAACACATCTATACATTCTAGGAACAAAGATTCAAACTATCACACACTTAACTTCAAACAAGTGCACACATGATAAGAAAACAGAAAAGGTGTTGTTTCTAGTTTTGCTCACCAAAAATAATCTAGGGATCCAAAAATTAAGCCAAGCTAGGATCTGATAGATCTAAACATAATCACACTCATCCAATTGGATTCACCTCAAAAAAACATTTTTAAACTCCTTCTAACAATTCTAGAAAAGCCTACTGGTCTTTTTACCAAAATGGATGGCATTTCCATTTGGTAACTCACCTTGATGTGATGCCAAGTACTAGTTATAGATCTAGTCATAAGGTAAACAAAACAATTTGGTTTGACAAAATTGGATACAGATCCAAGAAGTTATGCCAAAAATATTTTTACAGACACTCTGTGGCAAAATAGATATTGTGACGAAAATAAAAGTCAAAACCTAGATATACCAAGCTTATGTGGTTAAGGAAACATATAACTAGTCCTGTGAATTTTCGCTGATTTTAATTTGCACTAAAATTATTTTTCACAGGGCAAAAGCATTCAAGCATATTTCTGTTGATTTAAAAATGAAACAGGGGAAAACAGCACACGGGCTGGGTTTGCTGGCGCACGGCCCAACTAGCGCACGGCGTGGCCCAGCGCGGCACGCGCGCGCGGTCAGTCCGCGGGAATGGCGTGATTTAACGTGGCCCGTCGATCGCAGATCGTACGGCGCACGCGTCGTCGTCTTCCTCTCCTCTCCTCTCTCTCTCTCGAAAAACGACCGGCGACGGATTCGTACGGTGGCTCACCGCGGGGGATCGAGGTGCGGTGGCCCGACTCAGGGAGGTGCAGGGGTCACAGGGGAGTCGAGGGAGAGCGGGTTTGGGCGCCGGCGCGGCTCCAGGCGGCGGTGCACAGTGGGGCGCCCACGGCGGCGACCTCGGCGGTGGCGGCGAACCCGCGGTCAACCAGGCAAGGGGAGGGGTCAGGGAGGGTCAGAGGAGTACGTGGAACTCAACCAGGGCGGTGAGGAGGTATGGGGGAGGGAGTGCACGAGGGGTACCACCTCGAGCCCGAGCTCGGTGGCCGACGGTGACTATGGAGCTCGTGGAGCTCCTAGGTGCCAATGCTTGGCTCCACTTTGCTCTGGGAGGGAGTGAGGGTCTAGGGGAGTCCGGTGGCGCAAGGGCAGTGAGTGAAAAGGCTTATAGCCTTGGGGTGAGGGAAAGGGCATGGTGGGTCTTGGGTTCATGCCATTGTGTGGCATTGGGGTGCTCTAGGGGGGCTTTTGGTCATTGCAACACATGGCCTTGATGCCAAGGGCCAAGACCAACAAGGGGGCAGTCAAAGCTTGGCCTTTGGGAGCTAAGGGATTCAAGCTCAAGAGAAAAAGGGGCAAGGTATGGAGGCCCATACCTAGCCACCTCACCATGCTCCCTCTCTCTTCTCTCCCTTGATATCTTCCTCCATGAGACTTCTAGAAGAAAACAAAGGCATCCTAAGTAGAGTACAAATAGCAATGATAGAAATGGCAAAGTGGTGTTTCCAAATTTGAACAAAAACTAACAGAAAACATCTGTCCAAAAGTGTATCTGTCACTGTTCAAAAAATTCGGAAAATTCAGTTAACACTTAGGAATTTTTCTAAGTGTTGGAAAACAGTGAAAAGAGCGAAAAGTTTGGATTGTTTTCAGAGACCAAATGGATTCCAAAATTTGTTTTCCAAGTTGGAGTTTTTTAAACATGTTGTAAACTTTCATAAAAATCTTTTGAAAACAAATTTGAAATAGTTTAAGGCCATGAAAACATAGTGGTAAAAGGTGTACTTTCTGTTTTTCTCTGTTTTCTAAAAATGTCTTTTTCTGCCTTATTTTTCTTTCACAACAATAACAAGCAAAAGATCATTTTTATTAATCCAAAAATCAAACCAAGATTATTTATTTGTATTCCATATAACAAGGACAAATAAAAGTCAAGAAAACATAAAATAACATTTTATAGCCTAGTGAAAACAAAGGTGGAAAACAGGTACTTGGCTATATTTTCACGGAGTAGTTTCTATAGAAAACTTAAAAGAAAACTTCCATAAATCATTTTGAAATCTATTTTCTTGGATCCAAAAAAGCTAAAAGTATATTTAAATATGAAATCAAGAATGATCCAAGTCTTGGAATAACAACCAATCAAATAACATTAGGGAAAACATCAGGAAAAATAATAGAATTGTTTTCAGGAAAAATTTGATATTGGTTTTATAAAGAAACAAAACTTGCATTGCAAATATGATTAAGATCACAAACACATGTTGGTTCAAACAATCATGTTGTTAGAGAAAAAAAATTTGGCCCTAATTTTTGTCTCCTTGAACTACAGTACAAGGTTCCAAAAACTGGGGTGTGACATTCTTCCACTTCTTCCCCTCTTTAGGAAGGAGAGGCTTAAAAGGGAGCTTCTCCACATATCCTGGTTTATTATCAGCAACGATAGAAAGAACTTTGGAGGATTTCTACTCTTCATTAATAAGAACAAAACACATATTAGTCCTGTCATATTTTGGTAAATTCTCCTCTTTTATAATATTTTGTATGTAAGTATTTTCATGGCAATTATCAACACAATAAAGATGGCATCCATGAAAGACACTATTCATATAAAAAGCACTCATATCTATCAAAGAAGTTTTTCTTAATATCTCTTCACACCCCAAAAATAATGTAAGTTCATCATTATCATTAGGGGTGATCATGTCATCACAATACAAACTTGGAGTACTCATAGGATTCAAAAGGCTACTATCACGGCCCGAGCATTGGAAATTAAAATGACCCACTTCATAGCAAAGTTCACAAATAAAAGGATAGAGGGAACACACTTTTTCACCAAGATCATTTAGAGCCCTATCACACTTTCTAGTTTTCTCATTCCTATGATGGATGCAATATTCTTCTACAATTTTATTCTTTTCACAAGGTCTAAGTGCTCCACAAAAATCAACACGCTTATAATAAATAGTACTTTCAGAAGTTTGAGCATGTCCATTGCAATCATTAATAATAGTTTCATTTTTCAAGCAAGTGTCTTTAGAAGGTTCATGATATATGTCCCCATTTTATTTAGGAACATTAATATAATAAGAAAATGATCTATACCAACCAATAATCATTTGAGGATCAAGACCATATTTAGCATTAAGATCTTGAAAATCAGCAGTTTCACGGAAATACTTAATGCAATCATACTCATAGTTTATACATGATTCTTTACCTTTTTCATCATTCCAACCTTCACTATTTGTTTCAATTGTTTCAAGAAGATCCCATTTAGCTTCAACATTCTTACTTGAGAAAGAACCCTCTGAACATGCATCTAGATAATCCCTGTAATGTTCTGAAAGCCTTGCATAAAAATTAGTAACAATTATTTCCTTAGGAAGCTCATGGTTAGGACATTTAAGTATTAATGTTTTCAGTATTCCCCAAGCTTGAGAAATGCTTTCTCCATCACGAGGCCAAAAAATATAAATGTAATTCCTATCTAAATACAGTTCATGAGAAGAATAAAATTTAGAATGAAATAGAGATTCGAGCTCCTTCCACTCCAAATGATGAGGATCATCTAGAAGCTCATACCACTCCCTTGCTTTATCCTTAAGAGACAAAGAGAATAACCTCTTCTTAACTTGGTCCATTGAAATACCTGCACACTTGAACAACGTGCATAATTCATGTATAAAGAGTAAATGATCACGAGGATGGACAGTTCCATCTCCAAAATAACAGTTATCCATGACAAGTTCAACAATTTTCTTGGGTATTTTAAAAGGAATGCTTTCAGTAGGAGTATTTAGAATATCACAAGCATCATTAGGTTTATCACATATGGGAGATAAAGTATCATCAGAGCAAACTTTCTCCTCTAAAGCTGGAAAACTAAAAAGTTTATAAAAACTAGATTCCCCAAGCTTAGAATTTTCCATAGTACTAGAAATAATGGTATCCAAATAATTAATGATAATAACATTGCTACTAGAATGCAAATAAAGCTCTCTCATATTTTTGTTGTTTTCCATTAAGACTAACTAGTAAAAATAAAAACAAGCAATAAGTAAAAAAGAAGACTAACTAGTGAAAAACAAGAAACAAAAATATGTAATTGCATAGTCTAAAGGAAATAACTTCGAGCAATCACACCCGAGGATGTGAGTACCTTTTACCTTACCTCCCCGGCAACGACGCCAGAAAAGAGCTTGATGTCTATGCACGCTTCTATTCTCGTAGACAGTGTTGGGCCTCCAAGTGCAGAGGTTTGTAGAACAGCAGCAAGTTTCCCTTAAGTGGATTACCCAAGGTTTATCGAACTCAGGGAGGTAGAAGTCAAAGATATCCCTCTCAAGCAACCCTGCAATTAAGATACAAGAAGTCTCTTGTGTCCCTGATGCATGTAAAATGCATACATGAACTTT
>JAPCYS010000232.1:0-19876 GCA_028641055.1 Alopecurus myosuroides | reverse complement strand
CGTACTGCCAACCCTAGGAGTAAGGTCGGGGCGCAGAAGCCAAGACTGAGTGTACAACCATGCACATGGCCATGAACCTCGCCGACCGACTAACTTAGCTGGCTTTATCCGTGAGTCACGTAGTTTGAGATTTTCATTGGGCAACGCAAATAAAACCTTTAAAACGTTTTGAAAACAAAATGCTCCGCTAGGGCGTGACCGGCCAAGTGATGGACGTACACGGATCTTGACCCCGCCTCACAGAGACAGGTGCCGTCAGGAGGATGGCCAACTCCCTGTTGACGGGGTGGCTCTGTCTTGGGTTGACTCATGGATAGGGTCGGGTAAGGTAAAGGTCGTGGCCGACCACACTCTGCCGGCACATCGTCGGAATTGTGCCAATAGCTTGGCATTAAGAGTCGGTTGGTACGTGTGGTAAGTGTACCCCCTGCAGAGATAAATCTTTTCGAGAAGCCGTGTCCGCGGTTTAAGGACGGCTTGGTGGAAGTATTTCTGGCCATAGATAACATGAACATGACGTAAAAGATGTTGACAAAGCATGGAGGCAATAGATGAGGGGTGCCTCCCCGGAGATGCCGGGAGGGGTAATCCTTGTAGCATGTGAGGTGTTGGGAAATGATGTTGGTGGATGAAAAGATGATGATTTCAAAGTTGAGTAGTCTTCTCATCTGTTTTGAAAATACTCCTTTAGACGTGCTATTCCTCCTCGATTTGTAAAACAAAGATTGCTTTATGCAATTCAGCCTCTCATAAAACCCTTTCAGAAACTACAGATATATAATAGGTTAACTAAGTCTTGTTGAGTACCTCCCGTAATCAGGTTTGCTTAATTTTGGTTCAGGAGAAGAACTCCATCGGTGGTGATTCAACGTGGACATCGACGAGTAGTTTGGGGTTCCCGGTAGCAGCCTGGAATCTATGGGCTGGGACGTCGTCTTATGTTGCGGCCTCTTAGGCCTTTTTGGTTCTTGTTGATTAGCAACGTAATTTGCCTTCGGTTGTCTGATGTAATGTTGGGTCATGTGACCTATATTGTAAGCTATACTCTAGTAATACCTGTTTAATACAAGTTTCATGTCTAGAGTGTTCCTTTGATCGGTTGTTGATTTCGAGCTCATTGTTATACAGTTTTGGCTATGCCTGCATAGTTGTCGCATCGAGGGGTTGTGGAGCCGAAGATCCATGTCCGAGCCCGCCTGTCGATGTGATCGGCCTGGGGCGGTAACCCCAGTAACCCTCGATTGTTGTTGCACTTTCTGGACACATAGCATCTCTGTATAGGTTTGGTGCCGTTTCCTTCAGTTTCATTCGATTCGTGGACGCTTTGATATGCATAGTTGGTTATGACTAGCATGGATACAAGGAGTAGTAGACTGAGAATCTGGACTACGTGCCGATGAATCCAGTCTGCCTGCCGTTGTTTGTTGCGGCCGGGACTGGTAACCCTGAAGCTCTTGTGAGTCCATGCTTAGGAGCACACAACAATATGCATATCTCTGGATCCGGGGTCGTGACATAGGGTCCTCTCGCGCTTGTGAAATGTGGCCGGATTCATATTGTGAGACCAATTCATTACCGCAACTAATCCTGGAAGGGGTTTAGGTTCTGACCGGTCAGCCTCGCAGCAGCGAGAAAATACCACGCCGACTCCTCCTTGCGCCGGTGACGAGAGACATAGCACGGGCGCGGTGGTGCCTCTGGCAACTTTTCACAAGCAACCACATGGCTTGTCCAAGTCAATCCATGATTGATCCTGCAGCGCATGATTAATAATCACACACATACACACAAGGCACCAAAGCCTCGAGTAAGCATTCGCGTTACTGTTCCCACTAGCACCACTAGCCACAACCCACAAGCCAGCGTTTTAATTCGCTAACTTTTGTGTTGGATTTGGTTCATCAATTGGCAGCAGTGAACATGTCCTTCTCCCAACAAAATAATGGCGAGACGAAGCGGAAAGGATCCGGCAAGGGCAAGCTAGTAGGTCGGCAGACCGACATGCCCGCGCGCAGCAAAGGCTGCCATGGGTGGCGGGCTTGGAATCTTGCTCCGCAATTGTCAAATGTCACATGGATTAGACCACAATATGCTTAGCAGCAGCACTACTAGTAGTACAGTACTACAGAATGCTTTGCCTTTTGCACTGCAAAGCACATGGATTATCCTCGCTTCATCGCATTGCACGGATCTTCTTGAGATCCGGAAAGATGCATGTCATGTGTGTTCACCTGTACAGGGGAGAGAGATAGAAGTAGAGCAGGGTCCGGTTCTATCCATCAAATCCAGTGCGATGGACGGGTGTCCATCTGTCCGTCCGTCTCGTTTTAGTCTCGCGGACTCCAAGGTCCGCCCTGTTCCTCGGCCGTCGCGCCATGCCGCTCGGGCGTTCTTTACTGCGAGGTCAAAAGACAGGCCGAATCCGATGTCCTTTTGCGCGCCAAGGTCCACGACGCATCGTCATTTGCATATACTACTACGGTGGTTCTAGCTAATCACTACGCTAATCTGTGTTGGACTCGTAGTGGTTGCAAATTTCATACTGGTAAGTGCTGTATTAGCTGGAGCAGCAGTCACAGTCTGTATAAAAAATGCTGGCATAACCATAGTCAGAAGTCAGAGCTGATGCTGGTTGCAACTACACAACCTGTAGCTGTTGACAATACTCTATTTTACGCTTCTCCAAGCTGTTACGGAAGGCAGGGGGAAAACATTGTCAGAGACGACGAAGATTTGACGCAGAAAACCATAGCTACTACTCCGGAATAGTTGTGGCGCAAACCGGAAGCCCGTCACCATTACCAAAGACTGCGTGTCTGCGAATCTGCATCGCATTAAAGTGACCAAAGCACCAAAGCTAGGCTGCCATTAACTCAGCAAGCACTACTACTAGGAGAGCAGAGCAGCGAGAGGGAAGAACATCTCGCCGGGAATCGTGGGTCGCGCGCCCCGGTGCGAGCAATCGGTCAGTTCTACGTCGTGCGCCTTAAAGATACTCCTCCTATCCTAATCCTCCTTTTTAACACGGGGAGACTTGTGAAAGCACAAAGGGAAGGCGACGAGGGAAGGGATCAAAAGAGAAAAGCCAAGAGGAAGCGAAAGAAAAGAAAAGGGGTAAAAAAGATACTGCTGTATATACTGCATGCACGACCGAAACTGATAGTAAAGAGAATTATTACTCCTAGCAAAGCAAAAAAGGCTGAGAAAGAGTGAAAGGAGCGGGGGAACTAAAGATACTGTATGTGCTACTCCTGCACGTTCGAAACTGACAAAGAAATTCGGCAAAGGAAGAAAAGGCTGAGAAAGAGCAAACGTAGAGAGCAGCCCGAGTTTCCGGCCGTCTTTTCGCCGGAAAAGTTGGCGCGTTTCGGGATAAATTTAAAGAGATTCTCCTCCTACAGAAATCATCATCGGAACTACCCATGCTGTGTGTACGTACGTACTCCCTCTGTTCAACAATAAATGACTTCCCTTTTTCTACTCCATCATCGGAACTACCCATGTTGGAGTATAAATGGATGTATTTAGACATGTTTTAGTTTTAGATACATCCATATATAAACAAATGCAAGTCTGTTGAACGGAGGGAGTACGTACGTGGGGGCGCTTGGACTTTGGATTCTTGACGCTTTTTTAGGTCCCTGGTGGAACTCCATAGATACTACGTTGACATACAAAAGGAAAAGCGGATGGAGTACACGGTATGGGAGGTAGAAAGAACTTTCGAAAGCGGCATTGGATTCGACGGCGACGACGGAAGCGCCGGCCTTTTCCGCTTCTCTTTTGTTTCCACTCCCGCGGGCCGGCAGCTATGTTTTCGCCGCAAACGTCGCGTCGGCCGTCGGGTGCAATGCAACCATGCCTCACCGGGCTACAGTGCGGACGACTCACCCGTTCGCTACTGTCGCCCATCACAACGGCCACTGTTCAGTGCTCACGGCTTCACGCCCGCTGAACCGTAACCGTAGGTACACCAACCTACAGTGACGAGAGCACGGAACTAAGCAAAGCTAGATTAATAGGCTATACTATACCCAGCTCAGGACGCGACATAGTAGTACGCACGTACGTATTTTGCTACCTTAACAGCCACGGCGCTTCGATTCTCCGGCGTCACGCTCGTGGAAAAAGTGCCGTCCGTCACTGACAGCTCCGGCAGCAGATGTACGAACAAAACCGGCTGTAAATGTGTTCGGCTATGCTCCTGGCCCGGCCTGGGAAAACAGCAGGACGGACAAGCCCCTTGCTATGCTTCAGGCCGCAGAGGCATTCATGTTCGAGATGGCCACCCTCACCTACCGCCATTCCTACGGCTTCGAGTTCAGGAGGCATGCACGCACAGGGCGGTTTTAATGCACAGCGCAGACAGACGGGTAAATGCGGCCTCTGCCTCTGGAGCAAAGCGGCATAGCGACGAAAGAAGAGACGCACTTCACTCACTGGCCTCTGATCTGGAGCAAAGCAGGCACAGTGACGGGTACCGCTTGCCTCTGCGGGCAGCGGCAACTTTTCGCGACGTATGTTTGCGCAGGGAGACGCATGCTCCAGTCGAGTAGGTGCGCGCAGTACCGACGCGAATAATTGCTCTTGGAAGCTAGTACTGCTACGTCGAGTTTGGTCGTTTTTAGCGGAACTAGAGCCGATGGTGTGCCAGGATTAGAGTTAAACCACCTTTGACTTGGAATTATGCTTCTCCGATCCTGTAATGCTAGTGGACAAGACTGAATTTATGCATCCCGACCAATTTTTTTTAAAAAAGAAGTATGCAACGTCGAGCTGGACATGAATTACATACAGGTGACTGAATTATACTCGAGATTATCGGTTTCTGTTTTTATAAAGAACAATGGCAAATATTGCCTTACGCAACATCAGGCAAAAGCCATTCTCCTCTGTACCACTGCTCTGCACTAAGCACCTTGATGGCCGCTGCTGTTCCTCTTGCTACGTCAGGATCATCTACACAACAAATCGACAAAACGACCAAAATAAAAATACTCTAGAATTTACTATACTTCTCCAGCTTGTGCGTGCTGCTGGAGCAGTTCGAGGTTCTCCATTATCAAAATTCCCAGTCAAGATCCCAGAAGCTCATCTCCCCTCCTTGGCAAGAGGCTTCACCTTGCGCCGATGGCCGAAGCTGTTAACGAGGTCCTTGCGGGCGCACACGGGGAACAGGTGGACGCCGCCGGCTAGAACCCTCAAGCGCCGCAGGACGTAGGGGAAGCTCAGCTGATCCCGCGACGTGAACCGAACCACCTCGTTGAACCAGAGGCACATGAAGAGGTTGGTCAGGGGAGCATGATCCCTCACGATAACTGAAGCTTCCGCGAGAGCTGTAGTAGTAATAAAAAGGCAAATAATTAAATGGATCACTTATTATCGGTGCAGCGCCGTGCAGTGCAGTAAAGAGGACCACTGGCAGTGGCAAAAGGGCTCAAGAAGAACATGTATAATGATTTTGGGGCGCAGCAAGTTTGGAGGGAGCTCCTGGTTCTACCTACGTAGCCCTCTCCACATGTGGGTACGGAAAGGAGGCCCAAACGGCGTGTCCTGTATCATTTGGTTGAGGGTGCAGAAAGCCAGAAAGGGGCTTCATGCCTTTTATGCCAAACGCATGCAACTTATGGCCCGACTTTATAGCTCATGCCTTTTGCACAACTACACCAAGCATGGTTATCATCTACGGAGTGCAGGGTGTTTTTTATTTATTTCAGGACGTCCCTGGCCCAGCACCTTATGATGTCCTGGCTTGCGCTGTAAATAATGGCAGTGTTCTTTGTTCTCGTTTATAAGTTCATCCAGATGACAGTGAATGAATGGCCGGCCAACCTCTATGCTGCACAGTAGTGACAGCACATATGGGATATGATCATGCAGGGCATAACACACAGAGCCAGGTAGTACTAACAGCAATTGCAATATAGAGAAATAAAAACTAGTATAGATTTAGACAAAGAGAAGTCAAGTATTGTTGAACGGAGGGAGTAGTACTGTAGGTTTTAATTTTTTCACCAATCAACAAAACATCAGCGGCGGATAAATTTGAGGTATTTGTGCTATGCAAGGCATGGTATGAATATTGAAAGCAAACAATTGTAAAACCAAGGCCACATTAGAAGCTAACCTTTCTTGCCGTTGAGTCGTTTGTCATCTGGAATGCCATCTTGTCGGTACTGATCCAACTGTATTTTCACTTCTTCTGGAGTTGCCTTGTGTTTCTTAACAATTGCTTTACCCTCGTCATACAAGCTACTCCGAGCTCCGTGTTCCGATAACGCTAAGGAAGAGTTTGAACGCCACAGAAGAGCTTCAAGGACTCCTAGCGGATCTCTCCGGAACTGAGATTTCGAATCCACCCAAATCGAGTATCTTGCCATGGGAAAAAGCCGATGGCTTATCAGCTGAGGAAATAGAACACCGAAATGCAAGTCAGTTTCTGACAAGAAGGATTTATCCTACACAGACACCGTCCTGCAGAGATCATAGAAATGTAGATACTTGTACGACAATCTCCTAGATGTTACATTGTCCATAGAGTACCACAACATGAATATTTGAAACGGAATGCTGAGGTTTCTACTAACATTTTTCTGCCACTAAGACAGTGAGATCACAGGGTTTTCAGATAATACCTACCTTGGGAATTTTCCCATTCAACCGTTGATCTGTGAAAGGAAGATCTCTCACAAGAATGATCCTCCAAAGTCCAATCATGAGATTTTCGCCAATCTTGTTACCTTCCTCCTGTTGAGCTGAGCGAGTGACTTCATCCCAGAATGCAACATAGCATACCTACAAAAACAACAAGCATCAGCGAACAAACAGGAAAGAAGCTCAAGACATCAACATCCTACGCAACAGAAATACTAAACCTTTTTCAAAGACCCTTCTGTCATCCCTATAGGCTGGTGAAGGTCATCCCCTCCACCAAATGCACAAGTGGCAACAACAACTTTGCAGGATTTCATGTAATCTTCATCTACATCAGAAACTCTGAACCCGCCATTTTCACTGTAAAACCCACAGTGAACCGCTGTAATTTCTTTTGGCTGCAGCATTAGTAGCAGGAAAAATGAGGATGTCAGCTAACACATAATTTTCCCTCAATTTAGCATTTTGACTTTTACGATGTTTGTCATGTAGTATCTACTTTCTGGCTAGCTACCATATAGGAATCAGTAGAAATGCACATATGGTACTGTTATTCGCATACTACTAAACAAGATCACACAAATTCCGTAGAGCAAATCTAGTACTCCTCCGATCCATATTAATAGGTCCTGAAGTGGATGTATCTAGCAATAAAACATGTCTAAATACATCCACTTCAGCACCTATTAATATGGATCGGAGGGAGTATCTTACATAATTTTCAAAAACTTCATGAAATATAGAGCCTGAACAAAACCTTGAAACTTTCTTCTCTTTCAGTAAGGGTCTGATATCCCGTGAATGAATTAAACCGCGAATTCGTCATATTGGATGAAATGTTATCTTCAAGATGGGGCAGACTGGACCTGTACACAACTTTCTTGACTGGTAGATTTTCTTCAAGGGTTTCAGGAAGTTCAAGGTTTTGAAGCATCTCAGGATCAAGCATCTTCAGGCACGCTGACAATATAACACTGAATTTCATGAGAACAGCGCATGTCATAATGATTACACTTATGTTTGTTTGAAAAATTGATCGCATACTCTAGAAGTGGGAAGAAATAAAATAGCAACGTATGCCCGAAGAAATAAAAAAAAATCAGTGGAAGACATGGGCTGGAGACTAGATGTACCAAACCAGAGAGAGTTGGCAGCTAACATTTGCTATCATTCAGTACAGGAATAACTTTGACCAGAGTAATTTAGTGCAACAGAATAAGCTACACGATACGTTGCACAGTTGTACCAAGGCTGAAGGATAAATCTGCATCTCAGTTTGATTAACATTATTATTCAGACAAAACGCTTATGGCCAACTTGACATTATTTACCCCTGCCCCAAAAGGCCAAAAGAGATCCTCTAATCACAAGCACTGCAAGTAGACAGTAAGCACCACCTAGGGGAAACTAGGATCAACAGATCAGCTTGCATCATTAGAGATAATATAAAACTACAGGACAGATAAGCAGGTCAGTAGGTCAGAACATTATACTGTGGTATCACCTCCATCTCCATGGCTACACCACCACAATACAAGCTGAGCAACACATTATAATATACGCACAATCACAGATCACCGAATTAAAATACCAAATAAATAGCTAAAATAAGCTGCAGTTTGTCCACGCCAATTTAGGGTTAAACGGTCGAGGGCGCGAGCTTACACTTCCTGGTGCCATCGGCGGCGCGGTCGACGCGGCTGAGGTTGCCGACGGCCCGCGGAGGCGGCGGCGAGGACGAAGAGGAGGGATAGAACGGAGAGAGGCGGTAGTACTCATAGGCGAAGAGGGAGAAGGCGAGGGCCGCGAGGAGGAGAGGGGCGCCCCACCGCGCGGCACGGCGGAGAAAGCGGCGGCGGGCGGAGACGGGGTGGCGATTCCGCTTGCGGCGGACGCGGACCCGCACCTTCCCGGAGGCCTCGTCGTCGTCGGAGACGGAGATGGAGATGCCTTGGATCAGCGACGACGAGGACGACATGGACGGACGGAGCTGGAGACGACGAAGAGTCAGGGTTCGGCTTCCGTGGTGGGCTCGGTTAGGCCGCGTGTGGTGGAAATTGGAATGGGCTTGGTTCGGCTCGGTCAGTGTTCGCACAGACCGGTCGCTTTGCTGCCTTTCCAATTCGGTTTGCCAGTCTTTCTGCATTGCCACTGTCAAACCAGCCTCAAAATTTCAAAAAAAAAAAACAAGCAGAATTTCAAACCTGTTTATATATCAGATATTTTATATTTAAAAAATTAATTATATCATTTGAACTATACTAATACGGAGTAGATTGTAATCCAACCAAGCTAGAGAGAAGGCGCTCAAACAAAAGCCATACTTCGAGCTTGAGCAACCACGCCAAGCTTGGGGCAGTGACGCAAGAAAACTGCCTTCCGTAACCTCGAGAAAATTGCTTTCAGAAAACGAATATTACAGATCTGTGGCGTCCAGCACAGAACAATTACAGAAAGAGGGCATTTTCCAAGTGGGGAAAAATGGCACTGAAACGGCTCTAACAACAACGAAGTATCCTCCAGCTTAACGCTTGGAGAACTGGGGACGCTTGCGCGCCTTCTTGAGACCGGCCTTCTTCCTTTCGACTATACGGGTGTCTCTCGTCAGCAAGCCTTCTGAACGCAGAGGGACTCTGTTGGCGGGGCTGATCTTCAGCAACGCACGCGCCACGCCGAGGCAGATCGCCTGGGCCTGGCCTGAGAGACCGCCGCCCTGGACTTTCACGAAGACGTCGTAGTTATTCTCGAAGCCTAGAGTCACCAGGGGGACCTTGCAGTACTCCACCCACATTGGATTTCCTTGCAAATACTCCCACATTTCAAACATATAAGTAAAGGCTAAATACTTCAACAAATGTTAGAGTTTCTGATTTGCATCTGCCCCTTAAGGTACATAAAAGGACAAAGGAAAACTGTGTCTACAGACTACACAGGGACATGGAGTATCTGTGCAGCTGAGCCAACTATTACTCATTTATCAAATGTTTCTGATTTGCACATGCACCTTTAGGTACATTGAGACAAAAGCTGCACCTATATAAAAAACATAGAGACAGAGTCAAGCTATTTCAGCATCATCTACTTATTTAGTATTGATTGCAGCTGCAACCATCTTTTGCTAGTGTTTAACCTTATATAGGTTAGCACCATAACAGATCATGCGTACAAAAAGTTGCATGCAATGTACACCACAGAGAACGATTTTTTTTTTTTTTTGCAAAATTTTACGTCTGAAATTGTGTTCATATCATGATCAAATCTTGGTCCTTGAGCAAATGAATGAAGACATTGCATAAATTCAACTCAGCTTGCTATCTGTAACCTAGACCTCAAGCACTAGCATGCTAGAAACTAGTTCGATTCAGTTACCCAACTGAAGGCCGTAGAACCCCCTGCCATCTAAAGCATTATGCATTGTTGGTGATGTCAACAATGTGAAGCAAATGAAGCCAATCAAGAGAGTATACCGAAAAGCTTATAATCAGATGCAAGTAGCTTGCTATTAGCCATACTAACTGTGTGGAAAAAATAACATTTACTTCACTAGTTAAGCATACATTTACCAGGCCTTATCAGTCTTTCAACTACAGAGTGTGCTAATTTATTGACCTAGTTAAGTATCCCTGTCATATATTCCTCCTGATTTGACATCTTAAGAGTAGTTTCCCCCTTCAAGAACTCTTACCACCTAGCATCCAGCACCAATGTCCACCAAGATATTATACGGTTGTGCATTGATGTAAAGTAAACCAAAATACACAAGGAAGAACTGAAACCTAACAGTTGTGAAAAAATTGTGCTGTTCTTTATGTAGATGGATTTTCCGAGTACACATTTGCAACCAATTAGCACATGACCAACTAGAATCTCCAACTCGAAGCATGAAACATCAGATGCAGCAATATGCTCGATTACTCGTGAGCCTACATTACCAGTAAGCATATATGCCGACTACAAGCATAGGCCACAAACAATTTCAAATTTCTTCCAGCATTCTACGGGCAGCTAATCTAGTGCCATGCCACATCAGTCACAAAATGTTGCTGCAGTGTTGAAACCAGGGTGCATTTATCGAATCGAGAAAGGAGGTACTACCGTGGCGTCACGGAAGTTGATGAAGACCTTCCCGGTGCCCTCCTGGAGCACGACGCGGGCGGATGCGGTCTTCCGGCGGCCAGTGGCGGTGATCCGCTGCGCCGCGAAACCCCCCGGCAGCCGCTGCTTGACGTACTTACGCAGCGCCAGCCCGGAAAGGGCATCCTCCTCCGCCTCTACCGCTAGCACCTCCTCGGGACCCTCGTCGACGGCTGGCGCCTCCGCCTCGAACGGCTCGGCAGCGTCTGCCCCGGAGGCGGAGAGGATGAGGCGGGCCGCGCGGCGTGAGGACGGGAGGAGGCGGAGGAGAGGGAGCGGGTGGGGAGCGGAGGTGGAAGGGAGGGAGAGGTGGGAGAAGGCGGAGGCGAGGGAGGAGACGGAGAGCGCCATGGTTGCCTGCTTCGGTGGCTGGGGTGTGCGGGATGGATAGGCCGCGGCCAAGGGGGATAAGCTTTCGCTCTGCAAGTGCAGAAGTGAAGGCCTCGCCGGTAGAGTTTCATCGAGCCTCTTTCCAACGGCACGTCTCCAGCCGTAGGTTGGAAACCAACGCTCAAGATTAACCTATTACTTGTGAGATTAACGGTCAGAATAATCATGTGAGTCAAGCTTTACTGTAACAACAAAGATCTCTAGGTTTAGCTCTCGGCGTCTTGTTGAACGTAGGAGGGAACATTCTTGTCGATATTTTGAGGTGTAAGTGGTGATTTCATCAATCATTTTTTTTTACATGGCTTTTGTCAACTATAAAGTTGTGTGATACATGTCTTATGTAGACATTTGTGAGTGTTTTTGTGTTTGCGCATATTTAGGCTTCAAGTCGGAGGAAACATTCCTGTCGACACTGAAGTGCAAGTGGTGATTTCGTCAATAATTTTTTACACGTTTTGTGAGGGTTTTTGTGTGTGCATATTTAGGTGTACTCGTTGTTTAAAAAAACAAAAATAATAAAACAAAAATAAAAAAAACCTTTGATGATTAAAGAAAATATCTCATATTGGTCTCTCGATCTTAGGCCTCCTTTGACTCAGAGGGTAGAAAAACTAAGGAAATAGGAATTGGGTAGGATTGAATTGCACAGTCCACTTGAATATACATAGGAATAAGACGCATGATTTCTACATGAGGTATAAGCTCATCTTAGTTTTCCTATAAAAATACACTATAGAGCTCCTACCGAAATATTTCCTCCAAGTTACAATCCTTTAAATCGAACGCACTCGGAAAGGAAAAATCCACATAATCCAAATCCTACAAAATTTCTTGGCAAATCCTGTGAACCAAAGGAGGCCTTAATGTTTCTCCATCATCCCCAGTGAAGCCATGGGGTGTCAAGTATGCACGAGCTAAGTACCTCCCACGTGTTTCGAAGAATGGCACGAGCCATCAGAAGTGAGCACCCAAGATCGTTGAACGCGCTGTGTAAGGACAAAGACACGCCTTATAAGGTTGTTAAATCCTCGTAATAACCATTGGCAGACTGGTATATTTATTGAACAATCATGTAGATTTTTTAACATCCAAAATACTAAATCAAAATCAATAGATCCACCGCAGACTAGTATATTATTGAACCCTATAAATATTCATATTTTAGTCTATAAAATTGATAAAGTTTACGCTATGTTGACTTCTAATTTAAAATAAACGTGGTAGTAGGCCGTAAACCATGGCAAGAAGCTAGGGTAACTTATTGTGCATGACACCATATCTCCCAGATCAGTAACTGTGGACAAGGAGAACCTAAAAAGATTGAGATGGTAGATGATTCACATGGTGGTGACTAGGATTGGGTTATGGTTCCTCCAATGGGAGGACAAGGTCGGAGGAATTTTGTAAGACTTTCAACCATAACATTATTTTTCCTGAAAAGGCAACTTGGTTCAAATGAAATAGTGTGAGAATAGCTAATCATACTAGGGGTTCTAGGTTCTATCGAGTCATCGTACCAGATTATCAAATTCCCATAATTAATGCCAACAATGAATGCCTAAGGTAATGAGAGCAAGATGATGGAGGGATGAGTGCACTCTTCCACCATGGACTTTGCACCATATCCTCTCACTAGTTCATCATGGACAAGAAAACCAATAATTCTCAACATAACCACGCTGTTTCTCTCCTTCAAGGGTTGTTTGAGTAATTTTATTGAGAAATTATAGCCTATAACTATCTCCTCATGGATATGTATTCACTCACCCTCCCTAGAATCAAACTCAAGAGGAGAGGCCTAGAGCTTCAAGATTAATTCAAGACATCTAGAGTCGAGGTCGAGGAGTACCCAAACACTCAAAGATATGTTGAGGAGGAAGAAGCTATGAGTTGTTCTTGGAGAGTATGGAAAGATCCAATCCACTGCCTTTTCACGAAAAAGGTGGAGCGAACCAAAATTATCAAGATGCTCATTTCACATATTGGGTTCAACCCTAATTTATATTTCTTAGACTAAAAGTTCCTAATTTGGGGGTTAGTTGACCGCTACCCGTCCCGCTTCCTCATTTTTTCTCCTCAGATAGACCAAGTCACGTTCCAACAACTCCTCTCATACAACTAATTTCTCTCCCCTTTAAGGTAACCTTATCATATGCCAAGAATGCATATCCTATGCTATCACTCATGAGCATGTAGTTCACTCACTATTACTGGGGAAAAATCAAGAGGAGAGGACTAGAGCTCCAAGCCCTAGAGCTTAGCCCCGGGAGTCTGGAATAACCCTTATCGATGTAGAGGAGGTGCCTTGAGGCGGGTTTGGGGAGTCTTGAACGATCCAATCCACTATTCGGGCCTCTTCAAAAGGGGTGAATCAAGCCAAATCATCAATGTGGTCATTTATACATATTATATGGGTTCAACACTAATTAATCGGAACCCAGTACTATAGTGTGAGCTCCTCATCGTGCCTCCCAATGCTTCTCCTCACATAAATCTAAGTAAAGTTCCTATGAGATGAAGAGAATATGCCCGAGAGGCAATAATAAAGTGTTTATTATATATTATTCCTTGTTTATGATAGATGTTTATTTCTCATGCTAGAATTGTATTAACCGGAAACGTTGATACATGTGTGATTAATAAACAAACCGACGTTCCTAGTGAAATCTCTCTTTTAACTAGCTCGTTGATTAAACAGATGATCAAGGTTTTCTGATCATGAACATTGGATGTTGTTAATAACGGGGTCATGTCATTAGGAGAATGACATGATGAACTTAAACCCTAACTAAGTATAACAATACGATCAAGTCATTTAGTTTTTTTTGTTATATCTTACATTCGAAGTAACATTATTCCTTAGACCATGAGATCATGTTAATCACTAATACCGAAAGAATACTTTGTTGACATCAAACGTCACACCATAAAAGGGTGACTATAAAGGTGGCATTGGATATTCGGAAAGTGTTGGTTGAAGCTCATGGATCGAGAATGGGATTTGTCCATCCAATATGACGGATAGATATACTCAGGGCCCTCTCGGTGATATCACATCGACACCGCTTGCAAGCAAGTGATATGATCACAAGGATGTTATATCACGGGAACGAGAAAAGAGTACTTGTCGGATAACGAGATCGAACAAGGTATAATGGATACCGATGATCGGATCTCGGACAAGTAATATATCGTGAGACAAAGGGAAATCGTTACGACGTTGAAAGGTTCACACGACCACGAGAGTCATCGTTGAATATATAGGAGTCATCACGGTTTTCCAGACCCCGCTGTTGATTATTGATCGGAGAGGAGTCTCGATCATGTCTATAATATTCACGAACCGTAGGGAGACACACTTAAGGTTCGATGAAGCGTTTAGAGAGGATACGGAATGTCGAAGAATATTTTGGGCAGCTCCGGAATTGTTTCGGGGAAAATTGAAATAGTTCAAGGGGTTTTTCGTCGAACGGTTGTTAATATAATTAACAAATGGTTCGAGGTGCTGCATGCAAATGTTTGTTAATGGAATTAACAAATACAAATAAAGAAATAAAAATGTTTTATTTATTTATTAAAGAAAAACCTTTGGATTTTCCAAGTGGGAAATTAAGGGATTTTTGAGTGGTTTTGAGTGGAGCTTCCACTCACATGAAGAGAGGAAGGGGTGGGGGCACCCATGGCTGGCCGCACCCCCCCTTGGGCTGCCTCCCCCTCCCCTATAAAAGGAGGGTGAGGGCTCTCTCTTCTACACACACTTGCCCACACATTTTCCCTTCCACCCGCTGCTCCATTCCATGGTCTCCGGCTTGGCGAAGCCCTGACCGTGGGATTCTTCACCACCATCACGCCGTCGTGCTGCTGGAATTCCGGAGGGATCCTCTACTTCCGCAACCCGCTGGAACGAGGGAACGAAAGTCTTCATCGAGCTGAACGTGTGACCGATTACGGAGGCACCGCCGGATTGCGGTGCTCTTCTTCTCGCTCGGGATCGGCGTGAGAACGACTACGCCAACCACGAGATCTTTTCTCGTACCACTTTGAGTCTTCGAGGGTATGTTATCTCAAGACTCTCTTTCTCCCCGTTTCCTTTCATCTCATAGATTAGATCTTGGCCATTCGGGTTTATCGCGTGTAGAAATTTTTTTGTTTTCTATGCTATGTTCCCCTTCAGTGGTATCAGAGCCGGATCTATGCGTAGATGAATTGTACGGGTAGAACACATAGGAGTATGTGGGCGTTGATGATCATGTTTTTGTCTCTTTGAGTATTTTATGTTCTTAGTGGCATAGTAGGATGAAGCTGCCCCGGACTAAGTTTACGTGTACTATGTACGCGAGAATTGTCTCACATGTGACTAAGGGGGTGTCCGTTTCTCCTACTATAGTTAAGATCTAATCTACAAAGGGTTGTTAAAAATATGTTTTATCAACGTTGTGGTTCTCGGTTCTATCCTCGTAAGCCCAAAGCCACGTAAAACATGCAAAAATAAATTAGAGGCGTCTAACTTGTTTTTGCAGGGCATGTGATGTGATATGGTCAATGTTACAAACATTATGTATGAGATGATATCTTTTGTAAATTATTGACATACCGGCTGGAGCCATATGGTTGTCTTATTTTATGGCCTGCGTGCTGTATGTCATATCCATGTGATATGTTGTAATGGACAATCAAGATGGAGGTCCCACGGACCTTGGTGCCACGCCGGTGGAATGATGGAGATCATACCATGATGCACAAGATGGAGATCAAGTGCAAGAAGGACCATATCATATCACATTATCCATGCATGTGATGTTTATCCTTTTATGCATTTTATTTTGCTTAGATTGCGACGGTAGCATTATAAGATGATCCCTCTCACTTAATATCAAGATAATAATGTGTTCTTCCTTAAGTATGCACCGTTAAGAAAGTTCGTCGTTTCGAGACACCACGTGATGATCGGCTGTGATAGACTCAACGTTCGCATACAACGGGTGTTTTCAAGCCTAGCATGTACAGACATGGCCTTGAAACACATGCAATACAACGGTTCTACTTGGCGAGCCTAGCATGTGCAGACATGGCCTCGGAACACGTAACCGAAAGGTAAAGCATGAGTCATATGAATGATATGATGAACATATTGATGTTCGCCTTTGCAACTGCACCGTCTCACGTGATGATCGGTTTCGGTGTAGTGAATTTGGTTCGTGTAATCACTAAAGACAACTAAGAAGGATGTTTTTTTTGAGTGGGAGTTCATGGGATAATTTTAGAATTAACTTGAACTTAATTTATCATAAACATAGTCTAAATAGTCTTTGCAAATATGTTGTAGATCATGGCACCACCTACCTTCAATTTCAATATGTTCATGGAGAAAGAGAAATTAGCGAACAATGGAAGCAACTTTACCAACTGGGCACTTAACCTGAGGATTCTCCTCACCGCTTGCAAGAAGCTCTATGTGCTTGATGCACCTCTAGGTGACCAGCCCACTGATGATGCTTCTAATAAGGATAAAAATGTTTATCAGACTCAACAAGAAGACCACATAGTTCACTGCGGCATCCTCTATGGATTAGAGCCAGAGCTGCGAAAACGTTTCGAGAACAACACTGCTTATGCCACAATGGGAGAATTGAAAATGATTTTCGATACCCATGCCGCAGTTGAGAGTTATGACGCTTCAGAAAAGGTCTTTAGCTGCATGATGGAAGAGAACAGCTCCGTGAGTGAGCACGTACTCAAAATGTCTGCGTACGCTGATAAGCTCATAGCCTTGGGAATATCGATTCCCATTGAGCGAGGGATACATCGTGTTCTCCAATCTCTGCCACCTAGTTACAAGAACTTCGTGATGAACTATAATATGCAGAGCATGAAGAAGTCTCTTCCTGAGCTTCTCTCGATGCTTAAAACTGCTGAAGTGGAGATCAAGAAAGAACATCAAGTGTTGATGATCAATAAGACCACTAGTTTCAAGAAAGGCAAGAAAGGCAAGCCAAGGGTAAACTTCAAGAAGGGTGGCAAATCTGTTGCTACTGCTGAGAAGAAAACTAGGCATGGCCCTAAGCCTGAGACTGAGTGTTTCTATTGCAAGGGTACTGGCCACTGGAAACACAATTGCCCCAAGTATCTGGAAGATAAGAAGGCCGGCAAAGTGAACAAAGGTATATATGATATACTTGTTATTGATGTGTATCTTACTAGTACTCGCAGTAGCACCTGGGTATTTGATACTGGTTCGGTTGCTCACATATGTAACTCGAAACAGGAGCTGCAGAATAAGCGACCACTAGCAAAGGATGAGGTGACGATGCGCGTCGGCAATGGATCAATAGTTGACGTGATCGCCGTCGGGACGCTACCTCTACGTCTACCATCGGGATTAGTTATAAACCTCAATAAATGTTATTTGGTGCCCGCATTAAGCATGAATATCGTTTCTGGATCTTGCTTAATGCGGGACGGTTATTCCTTTAATTCCGAGAACAATGGTTGTTCGATTTATATGAATAATATCTTTTATGGTCATGCACCTGAGAAGAATGGTTTATTTCTTTTGAATCTTGATAATGTTGATACACATATTCATAATGTGAATGCCAAAAGAATTAAGTTAAATGATGATATTGCTACTTATTTGTGGCATTGCCGCTTAGGTCATATTGGTGTTAAACGCATGAAAAAGCTTCATTCTGATGGACTCTTAGAATCACTTGATTATGAATCATTTGAAACATGTGAACCATGCCTTATGGGCAAGATGACTAGAACCCCGTTTTTCGGATCTATGGAACGGGCGACAGACTTACTGGAAATCATACATACTGATGTATGTGGACCAATGAGTGTATCGGCACGCGGTGGATATCGTTATTTTGTCACTTTCACAGATGATTTGAGTAGATATGGGTATATTTACTTAATGAAACACAAATCTGAAACGTTTGAAAAGTTCAAAGAATTTCAGTGTGAAGTTGAAAATCATCGTAACAGAAAGATTAAATTTCTACGGTCTGATCGTGGAGGTGAATATCTAAGTTACGAGTTTGGCATGCATATGAAACAATGTGGAATAGTTTCACAACTCACACCTGCCGGAACACCACAGCGTAATGGTGTTTCCGAACGTCGTAATCGTACTTTATTAGATATGGTTCGATCTATGATGTCTCTTACAGATTTGCCACTATCGTTTTGGGGTTATGCACTAGAGACCGCTGCATTCACTTTAAATAGGGCACCATCTAAATCCGTTGAAACGACACCGTATGAATTATGGTTTGGAAACAAACCTAAGCTGTCATTTCTAAAAGTTTGGGATGCGATGTTTATGTGAAGAAGCTTCAACCTGATAAACTCGAACCCAAAGCGGAAAAATGCGTCTTCATAGGATACCCTAAAGAAACAATAGGGTACACCTTCTATCACAGATCCGAAGGCAAGCTTTTCGTTGCCAAGAATGGATCCTTTTTGGAGAAGGAGTTTCTCTCGAAGGGTGTGAATAGTAGGAAGGTAGAACTCGACGAGGTTATTGAACCTTCTCTTCTTGGAATGGCGAGTAGCGCAGCGCCGGAAGTTGTTCCGGAGTTGACCCCGTCAGTTGAAGAGAGAGATAATGATCTGGATCATGAAACTCCAGTAGAGGAAACTACCGCACCTCGCAGGTCAACTAGGGAACGTACATCTCCTGAACTGTACGGAGATCCCGTATTAAACTTCATGGTAGATGGAGGTGATGACCCTGCGACCTATGAGGAAGCGATGATGAGCCCATATTCCAACAAATGGCTTGAAGCCATGAAATCCGAAATAGGATCCATGTACGAAAACCAAGTTTGGACTTTGGTGGATTTACCCAATGACCGCAAGGCCGTTGAGAACAAATGGATCTTTAAAAAGAAAACTGACGCTGATGGTAATGTGACCGTCTATAAAGCTCGACTTGTCGCAAAAGGTTTCCGACAAATTCAAGGAGTTGACTATGATGACTTTCTCACCAGTAGCGATGCTTAAGTCAGTTAGGATTATGTTAGCAGTTGCTGCATTTTCGATTATGAAATATGGCAGATGGATGTCAAAACGGCGTTCCTTAATGGTGACATTGAGGAAGAGTTGTATATGATGCAACCCAAAGGTTTTGTTGATCCTAAGGATGCTGACAAGGTGTGTAAGCTTCAACGTTCCATTTATGGACTGAAGCAAGCATCCCGAAGTTGGAACCTCCGTTTTGATAAGGTGATCAAAGGTTTTGGATTTGTCCAAACATACGGAGAAGCTTGTATTTACAAGAAAGTGAGTGGGAGCTCTGTAGCATTTCTGGTACTATATGTGGATGACATATTGTTGATTGGAAATGATATAGAACTTTTAAAAAGCGTAAAAGTTTATTTGAACAATAGTTTTTCGATGAAAGACCTCGGTGAAGCAGCTTATATATTGGGCATCAAAATCTACAGGGATAGATCAAGACACTTAATTGGACTTTCGCAAAGTACATACCTTGACAAGATTTTGAAGAAGTTCAAAATGGAAGATAGTAGGAAAGGGTTCCTACCTATGTTGCAAGGCAAGACGTTGAGTAAGACTCAATGTACAGCTACATCAGAAGATAGAGAGAAGATGAATAAGACTCCCTATGCTTCAGCCATAGGTTCTATCATGTATGCTATGCTATGTATAAGACCGGATGTGGCACATACTA
>JAPCYS010000883.1:0-19935 GCA_028641055.1 Alopecurus myosuroides | reverse complement strand
ATGGCGTGTTGCATGGGAAAACTGTAAAAGCTTACGATGCGTGTGCGAAACACATTATCACTTGGGCTACTATGAAGAGAGTCATGAGGGACAGATTTTTACCACCCAATTATATTAGAAATCAATATGATCAATTGCAACAATTGAGACAGGGTTCTATGACCGTTGATTCTTATTATCAAGAGATGGAGTTGATCATGCAAATGGCACGTGTGAGAGAGCAATTGGAGAAAACTATGCAGCGTTTCCTTTCATGTTTGAATTACAAGATCAAAGGCATTGTTAGGCATCACCATGCTAGAGAGGCCGAATCACATATCAATGAGGAGGCCAAAGTTTTAGCAAGAACAAGGGACAAATTTCCATTGAGATCACCTTTTGTGGCTAGTGCACCACCCCCACAATCAGCAATTTGTGGTGTTTCATCTTCCAAAGCCGATCCCAGTGCATTCAATGCAAGGAAAACATCACAACCAGCAGCTAGTACCACGGGTTCCAGTGCATCTACAACTAGAAACAGAGATATGTCATGTCAGACATGTGGAGGTAAAGGTCACTTTAAGAGGGATTGCCCTAATACTAAAATCATGATTGTTAATGAGGACAATGAGTATGAGACATGAGATGATGCTGATCCTAATGATGATGATGATGATGATGATGATGACGGTTATTTGAGTGATACTCCATTGGATGCTTATGCTACTTCTAAGCCATCTATTGTGTGCACACAGAAATCTTTGAGTGTGATTCCAAGTCCTGAAAATCAGAGGTGCAATTTATTTCAAACCAAAGCTGTTATTGGTCCTAATATGGCTTGCAAGGTTATTATTGATGGAGGGAGTTGCAGGAATTTAGCTAGCAAAGATCTATGTGCAAAGTTAAATCTGAAATATTTACCACACCCTAGTCCTTATTATATTAAGTGGTTGAGTAGCACTGGTGAGATGAAAGTGAATCATATGGTGCGTTTGGAATTATTATCTTGAGGCCTATGACATCACAGCAAATTGTAAATGAGTCTCGTTCCAAAATTGAAGTGAGTATTGAAAAAGAGAGTGAGAGGGATGAGGGAAAACAAAATACACAAGCTGTGGGTAGTAGTAGTCAAACCAATTCGAGTGGTAAAAATAAAAAGAGAGAGAACCTATTATGCATGTTAGCCACTAAGGAGGTTTTGAGGGAATTTAGAGAGGATCCTACACTAGTCCCTATTGTGCTTATTCACAAGGGAGAGATCTTGGTTTCTAATGAAATGACCCCTACTTCTCTTGGTGTTTCTAATGTTTTGCAGGAGTTTTATGATGTTTTTCCAGGAGAAATTCCCTCGGGGCTGCCACCATTAAGAGGGATTGAGCACCAAATTGATTTAATTCATGGATCATCTTTGCCAAACCCAGCACCTTATAGAACAAACCCTCAAGAAACAAAGGAGATACAGAAACAAGTGAAAGAGCTACTAGACAAAGGGTATATTCGAATCAGTCGTTCTCCTTGTGTTGTTCCTGTTATTTTAGTCCCTAAGAAAGATGGTACTTGGCGCATGTGTGTTGATTATAGAGAAATTAACACCATCACTATTCATTATCGCCATCCTATACCTCGTTTGGAAGACATGTTAGATGAATTAAGTGGTGCTGATGTTTTCTCTAAAATTGATTTGCGTAGTGGGTACCATCAAATTAGGATGAAAGAGGGACATGAATGCAAAACTGCATTTAAAACAAAATTTGGTTTATATGAATGGTTAGTGATGCCTTTTGGTTTAACTAATGCACCTAGTACTTTCATGAGATTAATGAACCATGTTTTGAGAGAGTTAATTGGCAGATTTGTGGTAGTTTATTTTGATGATATTCTCATATATAGCCACAATAAACATGAAAATATTGATCATATTAGACAAGTCTTGCATGTTCTAAGAGAAAATAAATTTTATGGTAATCTTGAGAAGTGCACTTTTTGCAAAGATAAGCTCATATTTCTAGGATATGTAGTGTCTAAACATGGAACTGAGGTAGATAGATCAAAAATAGAAGCAATCCGAAACTGGCCTACCCCTACTAATGTGAGTCAAGTAAGAAGTTTCAATGGGCTAGCTGGGTTTTGTAGAAGATTTGTGAAGGATTTCGTACTATCGCAGCACCATTGAATGATTTAACTAAAAAGGGAGTAGATTTCGAGTGGGGTGTAGCCCAAGATATTGCTTTTGATACACTGAAAATTAAATTGATTTCAGCACATTTGTTAATGCTTCCTAATTTTGATAAGCAATTTTAGATTGAATATGATGCTAGTGGTATAGGTATTGGAGGTGTGTTAATGCAAGAGAAGAAACCTATTGCTTACTTTTTTGAAAAATTGCATGGTGCTCAATTGAATTATTCTGTATATGATAAAGAATTATATGCCCTTGTGAGAGTTTTAGAGGTGTGGAAACATTATTTGTGGCCAAAAGAATTTATTATACATTCTGATCATGAAGCTTTTAAATTCTTAAAGAGCCAATCTAAACTTAATAAGAAACATGCTAAATGGGTTGAGTTCACAGAATATTTTCCATACATCATTAAACACAATAAGGGATTGGATAATGTAGTTGCTGATGCTTTATCAAGGAAAAATATGCTACTCTCCAAATTAGAGGTGAACGTTTCGGGTTTGGAGGGTATTAGAGCGTTATGTGTTGAGGATAGTGAATTTTCTATGCCATTTGCTAAATGTACTAATATTAAGGCGTGAGATAAATTTCACATACATGATGGGTTCTTATTTCGAGCTAACAAATTGTGTATACCCGAGTGTTCTTTGCATTTGTTCTTATTGCAGGAATCCCATAGTGGAGGATTAATGGGACACTTTGGACATGAGAAAACATTGCTTATGTTAGCGGACAATTTTTATTGGACACACATGAGGCGTGATGTGTATAGGTTTGTGCAACGTTGCATCACTTGCAACAAAGCTAAATCAAAATTGAAGCCTCATGGTTTATATACTCCTCTTCCTGCACCTACTACACCTTGGGAAGATATTAGTATGGATTTTGTGTTAGGTTTGCCAAGGAAAAAAATAGGACATGATTCTGTATTTGTGGTAGTGGATAGGTTTTCTAAGATTTCACATTTTATTGCATTCCACAAGAGCGACGATGTGTCGCAAATTGCTAATATGTTATTTAGGGACATAGTCAGATTGCATGGAGTACCCCAAGACTATTGTTTCTGATCGTGATGTGAAGTTTATGAGCTATTTATGGAAGACACTATGGGGGAAGCTGGGAAAAAAGTTATTGTTTTCTACTACATGTCACCCCCGAACTGATGGACAAACGGAGGTGGTGAATCGCACATTATCTACATTGTTGCGAGCCATGATCAAGAAAAATCTGCGGGAGTGGGAAGAGTGCTTGCCTCATGTTGAGTTTGCTTATAATAGGGATGTGCACTCCACTACTCATCTATGCCCGTTTGAGGTGGTGTATGGTTTCAAACCAATAACACCACTTGCTTTGCTACCACTTCCTATACAAAAGAGAGTCAACATGGAGGCATCAAAGAGAGCTCATTTTGTGAGAAAGATACATGGGAAAACAAAAGAAGCTATAGAGAAGAGAGGACAACATGTGGCTGAAAGAGTGAACAATAAGAGGAAGGAGGTGATATTTCGGCCAGGAGACATGGTGTGGGTTCATTTTTGCAAGGATAGGTTCGCCACATTGCGCAAATCAAAATTAATGCCTAGAGGTGCTGGTCCATATGGAGTGATTTCGAGGATCAATGATAATGCCTACAAGATAGACCTCCAAATTGATGAGTTTGGTGTGAGTAATTCTATTAATGTGGTTGATTTGACACCATACTATGGAGATGACCTTGATGCCTCGAGGTCCACGCCTTTTCAAGAGGGGGAGGATGATGAGGGCATCCCTAGCTCTTCACCTATTGTTACACATGATAATGTTGCTGTCCAAGATAATGGAGTGAGACTTGGTACCATGACAAGATCAAGGACTAAACTATTAGAACAACAGTGAATTCACTCCTACTTGAGTATAATGTTTATAATTATGAGAACATTATACTACCTAAATCTATGCATCTATGTATGATCTGGTTTATTAATAACACAAGCATGCTTGGAGGAGAACATCAAGAGAAGCTGGAAAACAAGGATGAGAAGCTAGAAAACAAGATTACACTTGGGGAAAACAACATGTACAAGGTGAAAACAAGAAAGGAGCTGCTGGAAAACAACATGTACATGGTGGAAAACAACACACAAGATGGTGAAAACAAGAGTACAAGTGTGGAAAACAACTTCTAGCTTGTTATTCCACACTTAGAGAGAGTAAAACGAGAGGAGGGCGCCCCATTGGATATCAATGCGCCACACATAAGTCCTATTTTAAATAGGCATGGTTTGTATACCATTATGGCCGAACCCCCTAATGTTTAGGTCGGTTTGTATCAAATTGAGTCGGTTTGGTTGAGTCCAAACTCAACTATTGAATCTAGGTCGAGTTCTATTCAGGTTGGGCTTGTGTCCTTGCGCAAGGGGACTTGTGGCCGCACCCAAACCCTTCACAAATAGCTAGGTTGCGAGTAGGGAGAGTTTAGACTACGTTAAAACATAAACCCTAGACTTCTAGATTGAAATCGCTTGTAAGCATTCATCTGGAAGTTATACTGCAAACTTTTCGTGTTACCTGTTGTTCCATTGGGAATAAGACGGTACAGGACCACCTCGTAGCCAGTGGCTACGTTGTGCAAGTGTGTGGAGTTGATAATATCCTTGGGGTTGCAAACTATTGCATTGGGATCAGGGATTAGCCTGGAGAGTTTTCAGTGAGACACAATTTACCAATTCGAGTTATCTGTGAGGAGTTCATCGAGAAGATTGGGCCACCCCTTATCATGAGCTGCCATACATGTGGAGGAAAAGGGCACTTTAAGAGGGATTGTCCCAATAAAATTGTGCTTGTTAATGAGGACAATGAGTATTAAATAGGTGATGATGTTGATCTTGATGAGGAGGATGATTGTGATGAGAAAGGAGGTCCCCTTGATGCACATGCTACACATTATCCCACCATTGATTGCACATAAAAGGTTGTTGCTTTGAGTGTTATTCCATGTCCTAAAAATCAAAGATGCAATATTTTCCAAACGAAAGAAATTGTAGGTCCCAAATGGATTGCAAAGTTATTATTAACGGAGGGGGTTACAGTAATTTAACAAGCAAAGAGCTATGTGATGTAGCCCACCCAGCTCCACCAAGTGCACCGATGACAAGATCACGCGCAAAGGCCATCTAGGATAAGGTGAACTCGCTCCTCTCGCTCCATACTTTCGGTGACTTGGCGGATGGTGCGCTACCTCATGGTTCAACACTTTGCGTGCTCAGGTTCATACCCACCACGGAGGCCCCGGAAAGCAGCCAAGACGATGCGCGAGAAGGTATCGAGAAGGGCGGAGAAGACGGCATCGAGTTCGGAGCACCGACGGAGAATAGGGGGAAAAACCCCCCTCCCTCCTCCTCGGGCCGGCCCCCCTCCCGAGCGACCCGGCCTCCACCCCGGCCTCGGGCCGGCCTCCTCCTCCTCCAGGCCGGGCACCCACCCGAGAGGGCCGGCCTCCACCCCGGCCTCGGGCCGGCTGCCCCCTCTCCCACCTCGGCCTCGGGACGGCCGCCCCGCCAGCCCCAGGCCAGCCCCTCTCAAGCCGGCGCGCCTCGCCCACCACGGCCTTAGACCGGGTGCCAGGCCCCGTGACCCCCAAGTCTTGGACCCCAGGGTTTACACCGCCTTTCAGGTCTTCTAGAATTTCCCTTTCCTTGAGCCGGGTTACACATACAATTGTTGGCCCATCGGTAACACCCGGCCTAGCATCATACTACAAGGTCTCGTGTAAACTCCTTCCAGCCGGGTCTTTGTCCCTCTATATGGTCCTGCCGGGTTATCATCCCCCCAACAAATGGTCAACCCTCTTTTGACGCCGGTCAAAGGTGTAGACTACGCGGTGCCCATTGAATAGAATTTCGGCCCCAGGCAGGCGCGCCCTGGGGCGCCCCACTGCCCCAACCCCGGCCTCTAGGCCGGCCAGGCCTGGCTCCCAGGTCGGCGTGGCCCCGAATACACGGGTTTGACCCGTTTTCGACCCTGTTTGCACCTACTTCGACCCCCGGCTATATAAGGACGCCCCGAGCTAGATCTAGGGTTAGAGTTGAATTTAGAACATTTGGAGCTCAGCTCTCTTGTATCCCTCTTTGAGGAACTACTCCTACGGTGTGTACCTAGGAATGTATCAAGGCTACTCCTCCGACTTCGTCGAGGATCGTATCAACGCACATCCCAACTACTTGTCCTCTCCCTTTAGGGTTTCAGTCAAGAGTTGTCCAATCTTCCTCTCGTTAATCCTTGAGGTTCTATTGGCGTAGTGGTACCGACTACGGGTGTGAGACGGTTTGTATCAAGGTGAGTTCAGTTGGATCAATTGTTCCGTAGGCGACCCTCGGGGTTTAGTTGATGGGATGTTGGATCTTTCGGTTCTTGCGGTTTATCCCGCTTTGTGTGTTTCCCCGCGATTACCCACGTTTCTCCATCGATTCCCCATCTCGTGTTCTTCGTTCGTTCTTCGTCGATTCGTGAAGATCGGGCCAATCTAGGAGTCCAACTCCATATCATCTGGTATCCAGAGCTAGATTGACACGAATACGACACCCACACCCCTCCCCATCCACCAATTTTTCTTCTATCCACCATAAATTCGAAAATTTCACCAAAAATAGTCGAAAGGGATTTCGACCGATCTGTTGATTCGTTGAGTTTTTTGTGGTTTTGATTCACAGATTTGTTGCCAAATACCATTCCCCACCTTTCTATTCAGCCACTTTTCCCAAATTCGCCCAAATGTTTTCTTGATTTTGAAGGAATTTCGAATTTGAGCCAAAACCTCAGAAAATCTCAGCTCTTCGATTTCCGGACAGATTTTGAAACTTGTTTTTCTTTGTCGTTTTTTATCCGAATTGAGTGCAACAAGTTGCCTCGCGACGCCCACGACACCATCTACGCTTCCACATTAACGGATCGCCACGACTTCGACTTCCCCCGGCCGCAAGTCCGTGATCATCCATAAGAGAGGTATAACTTGCTTCCGCTTCCCCCCAACCCATCCATTGTGTACCTTACTTATTCGGACTAGTTCTTTTACACTGCTAGGCATCGCATTTGTGGCATCGAGAGTGCGAGTTTGGCGCTTGTGCGAGGTTAGCTACGAGTAGGCATTGGCATTTTGGAATCCGTCAAAAGAGAAAATCAAAAAAGAAGAAGAGAAAAAGAGAAAATAGAAAAAGAAGCAAAGGATCGGTGCCGATTGCTTTCCATTGTAGGAACGTGTAGCATTGCGTCGCAAAAGAGAAAGAGTGACCGATTTCCACGGTGCGAGGTGCCTTGGTGCAATAAATTTGCGGTTTGAGCTAGCGTCCTCCTTGTGTTAGTGTGGCATTGAGCATTAGTCTATGTTAGGTCCATTTCGTCTTCGCTCGTCCATTGGTCGCACTAACCCCATTTATCCCTTGCGTGTGTGTGTTCCACCATATTTCCATCCTATAGGTTTGGTTTTTGTGCTAACTTTTCTTTGATTCTTCTCCATGTTTGACAACAAACTTTTCTTCGGTTTTGTCGATTTTTCCTCGCCACTTTCCTAACCTATTTTCCTTCCATATAAAGTGTGTGTGTTGTCGTTTGCGGTTTCTTTCGATCTTTTTGGATTCGCTCTTGACATACCGCCCCACACCTAGGCTCGTCCACTAGCCTCAATACGACCAAAAATGTAACGTTGGGTAAGTGAGGCATCCATTTCTTCAATATCACCCTTGTGTGCTTTTGAGATGGCTAGGGAAGGAGTATTCACAAGTCCGAGCTCGGAAGATGAAGGCAATCCATTCTACAACGACAATGCTTACGCCAACTTCGTCACCCACAACGACCACTTTCAACTCCGTGAACTCGTCAAGGACGGGTTGCAACGCTATGAGCATCGACTCCAAGAGCAAGAGGCTCGATTGAATGATCAAATGACACGCATCAACATAAACTTGGCTAATCTTGCCAATCGCCGTCATTCATCATCGTCCTCAAGGTCTCATCGCTCAAGCCACCACAATCAAGATCCTCACGAACCTCGTCGCCATGACCGCCATGATCACCACAACATGGAGGAGGGTGGACAACCTCAACAACCACAACCAACTCCTCCCCAACGTCAACAAACTCCACGACGAAATTGGTATGAGGATAGCTCGCCATCAACACCACCTAGACATCGCCAAGGCCGTGGTGACCCTATTCAACAACCACAACGCCCGGACCTTCGACAACATCATCATCCTCCACCTCCACAAGGCCACACTCAAGACTATGGCCACAATGATTTTGTGGAAGATGCTCCTCAACATAGAAGGCCACCAAGGCGCAATGCGCGTCCCAACAACAATGACCGCCAAGAACATGATCGTCCTCAACACCCTCGAGATGAACAAGTGCTTCCGCAACACCCTCGCCAAGAACAAGAACGTCCTCGACAACAGCACAATGACAATGATGATAGTGAACGCCATGAAGCAAGACTCCGTCACCGCCAACAACCACCACCTAATGACCACCAGCGTCATCCTCCCCATCATGATCGCTACCGTCAAGATAATGAGGATGACCCCTATGATGATTCACCTCCCATTTATGATGAAGACCCCCATGAGCGCCACCATGAGCGTCCCCATCGTCAACAAGAAGACAACAACCTGAGTACTCTTCGTTTCAATGTCCCCAAGTTCAATGGTCAGAATGATCCCGAAGAATATCTTGCTTGGGCTCTCAAAGTAGACAAGATCTTCGGCATTCACAACTTCACCGACAAGAAGATGGTTGCTCTAGCATCTTTGGAATTCGAAGGCTATGCACTCTTATGGTGGGATCGTCTACAAGACGAAAGAGTCCGCAACCTCATTGCTCCTATTGCCACTTGGAATGAGATGAAACAATTCATGCATGCTCGATTCGTTCCTCCACACTACAAGCGTGACCTCTTCAAGAAGCTCCAAGAACTTCGTCAAGGTGTGAAGTCCGTTGATGAGTATTACAAGGAAATGGATACATCTTTGATTCGAGCTCATGTGATGGAATCTCAAGAGCAAACAATGGCCCGCTTCCTCAATGGCCTCAACTATCCTATAAGGAAGATCTTTGAGTATCAACCGTATGACAACATTGTGGCCCTTGTCCACCAAGCTCTCAAGGCCGAACGTCAAATTGAAGAAGATCTCAAGTATAACAAGCAAAAGGCTTTCTTAAACTCAAGACCATCATCCTCGTCTCCAATGACACAAGTTCCTCCACCAACTACCAACAAGAGCAACACTCGAGCCTCTAGTGCTCCCAACAATCCCAACCATTCAAGAAGCAAGTGCCTTCCACCTCCTCTTCAAATGCTCCTCAAGTCAAGTCGAGCACTATTACTTGCTTCAAGTGTGGTGGTAGTGGACACAAGTACTTTGAGTGCTCCAACAAGATGATCATGATTGTCAACCAAGACGGTGAACGTGATTCCATGAGTGAAGGCGAATACTATGCGTTGCATCAAGTTGCTCTCAGCTCTTTGGACGTGCCCAACGATGCTGAAGAAAGTGTATATTGCGATGAGGACAAGAATCCATTGCTAGTGGTGACAAGAGTCCTTACTACTTCTCCTCAAGATGAGCATGATCAACGGTGCAATCTCTTTCAAACTAGAGCCGGTATTGATGGCAAGTCAATCAAGGTCATCATCGATGGTGGAAGTTGCCACAACTTAGCTAGCAAAGAGCTTTGCGACAAACTCCGATTGCCTTACAAGCAACATCCTCATCCATAACATGTCCAATGGCTTAGTGACTCCGGCACCTTCAAGATTCAACACATGGTCTCCGTGAATTTCAAGATTGGTCCCTATGAAGACACGGTGGATTGTGACGTTGTTCCTATGACCGTGTGTCATCTTCTTCTTGGTCGACCTTAGCAATACGACAAGAGTGCTATTCATGATGGGTGTACCAATCACTATAGCTTCAAGTGGAATAACAAGACATTTGTGCTTTGTCCCATGTCTCTAGCCAAGTGATCGCCGACAACGCCAAGACTCTTGCACGTAAACAAGAAGAGCTCAAGTCTCGTGAGATGAGTGGTGAGAGAGTGATCCACCTAAAATAGAGTGAGAGCCACAAGCCAAATATGAGTGGAAAATTCCTAGTGATTCCAAAGAATTTGCCTTACTTGCCACCAAAAGAGAGATGTGAGAGCTACGAGATGACCCAACCATACTACACTTTGTCCTATTGTGCAAAGGGGAAGCACTTGAAGCTAACGACATGACAAATTTTCCTCCATATTTGTTGCCTTTGTTGCCGGAATTTGAAGACGTCTTTCCCGATGAACTCCCTCCGGGCCTTCCTCCTCTACGAGGAATCGAGCACCGCATTGACCTCATTCCGGGCGCGCCCCTCCCAAACGGCGCTCCTTACCGCACCAACCCCGAGGAGACTAAGGAGATCGAGCGCCAAATCCAAGAACTACTCGACAAAGGTTTTATTCGCGAAACTCTTAGCCCTTGTGCCGTGCCGGTTATCCTTGTTCCAAAGCAAGATTCTACTTCTCGCATGTGTATGGATTGTCGACCTATCAATGCTATCACTGTTAGATATAGACATCCTATTCCTAGGCTCGATGACCCGCTTGATGAATTGAGTGGTGCTACCATCTTTTCCAAAATTGATCTTAAAAGTGGTTACCATCAAATTCGTATGAGTATAGGTGATGAATGGAAAACGGCTTTCAAAACAAATATTGGTTTGTATGAATGGCTTGTTATGCCCTTTGGTCTTTCGAATGCCCCATCTACCTTCATGCGTCTCATAAATGAAGTTTTGCGTCCTTTCATTGGCAAATTTGTTGTGGTTTACTTCGACGACATTCTCATTTATAGCAAGTCTTTGGAAGATCATATTGATCATGTTTGACAAGTATTGTTGGCTCTTCGCAAAGCAAAAAATTTCGCCAATCTTTCCAAATGCAATTTTTGCATAACCAAGCTTGTTTGATTGGGTTTTGTGATCTCTTCCAATGGTATTGAAGTAGATAACAAGAAGATTGAGGCAATTAGGAATTGGCCCAACCCTACCTCCGTGGGTGAGATAAGGCGCTTGCATGGCCTTGCCGGTTTCTATCGTCGCTTTGTCAAAGATTTTTCAACTATTGCTTTCCCTTTGAATGAGCTTACCAAAAAGAATGTACCTTTTCTTTGGGGAAACGCGCAACAAAAAGCTTTCGACACACTTAAGAGATGTTTAACCGAAGCTCCTTTGCTTGTCTTACCAGATTTTGAGAAAACTTTTGAGATTGAATGTGATGCTAGTGGTATAGGAATTGGTGGCGTTCTCATGCAAAAAGGACGCCCCGTAGCATACCATAGTGAAAAACTAGATGGCGCTAAAATCAATTATCCAATCTATGATAAGGAACTTTTTGCTTTGGTTAGAGTGCTAGAAGTTTGGCAACACTACCTTTGGCCGAAAGAATTTGTCATTCAGTCCGATCACGAATCATTGAAATACTTGAAAAGCCAACCCAATTTGAACAAGAGGCATGCTAAGTGGGTAGAATTCATTGAATCTTTTCCTTATGTCATTAAGTACAAGAAAGGTAAAGAGAATGTGGTAGCCGATGCCTTGTCTAGAAAAGAGTGACATCAATGTGATTGGTTTGGATGAGATCAAAGACTTATATGCTTCTGATACTTTCTTTGGTCCTATCTTTGAGAAATGCTTGCCTAACCAAGGATTTGATGACTACTATCTCCACAAAGGGTTCTTGTTTAAGGATAACAAATTGTGTATTCCCGAGTCCTCTCTTCGTTTGTTTTTATTGAAGGAATCACATGAAGGAGGTCTCATGGGACACTTTGGACGCGACAAGACCTATGCCATTCTCTCCAACCATTACTATTGGCCCAAGATGAAGCATCAAGTTGAGAGGCACGTCAAGAGATGTTCTACATGCCTCCGAGATAAGTCTACTTCCAACCCCCATGGTCTTTACATGCCATTGCCTATCCCACATGCACCTTGGAGTGATATTAGCATGGATTTTGTGTTAGGCCTCCCACGAACTAAAACTGACATGGATTCAATCTTTGTAGTTGTGGATCGTTTCTCTAAGATGGCACATTTCATTCCTTGCAACCGAACCGACGATGCTTCACATGTTGCCACTTTGTTTTTCAGGGAAATTGTGCGTCTACATGGTGTACCTACTTCCATTGTCTCGGACCGCGACGTCAAGTTCACCTCATACTTTTGGAAGACGTTGATGGCCAAGCTCGGTGTCAAGCTACTCTTCTCCACCACCTATCACCCACAAACGGATGGACAAACCGAGGTCGTCAACCGCACACTCTCTTCACTACTTCGAGCATTGATCAAGCCCAACTTGAAGAATTGGGAGGAATGCATCCCACACGCCGTGTTCGCCTACAACCGTTCTCTACATCAAGCTACCAAGAAGAGTCCCTTCGAAATCGTCTACGGCTTCAACCCCAACACCGCCCTCGACATACTTCCTTTGCCTCTACCCGAGCGAGCAAACATGGACATTGACAAGCGCACCGACTACATCAAGAAGCTACATGACTCCACAAGAGCTACGCTTGAGAAGAATTTCGAGCATCGATCCTCTCTCATGAACAAGAACAAGAAACCAATGGTGTTCCAAGATGGTGACCTCGTGTGGCTACACTTGCGCAAGGAACGGTTCCCCGAAGAGCGCAACTCCAAGCTCAAGCCAAGAGGCGCCGGCCCCTTCAAGGTCATCAAACACATCAACAACAACGCCTACAAGCTCGACTTACCGCAATCCAAGTACCTCATCCACAACTCCTTCAATGTCAAGGACCTCTCTCCCTTCCATGGATACCCAAGTGATGAAGACGACGCCGAGTCGAGGTCGACTCTTTCTCAAGGGGGGGAGATGATGTAGCCCACCCAACTCCACCAAGTGCACCGATGACAAGATCACGCGCAAAGGCCATCCAGGATAAGGTGAACTCGCTACTCTCGCTCCATACTTTCGGTGACTTGGCGGATGGTGCGCTACCTCATGGTTCAACACTTTGCGTGCTCAGGTTCATACCCACCACGGAGGCCCCGGAAAGCACCCAAGATGATGCGCGAGAAGGTATCGAGAAGGACGGAGAAGACGGCATCGAGTTCAGAGCACTAACGGAGAAGATAGGGGGAAAAACCCCCCTCCCGGCCTCAGGGCCCGGCCAGGCCAGCCTCCCTCCTCCTCAGGCCGGCCCCCCTCCCGAGCGACCCGGCCTCCACCCCGGCCTCGGGCCAGCCTCCTCCTCCTCCAGGCCTGGCACTCACCCGAGAGGGCCGGCCTCCACCCTGGCCTCGGGCCGACCCCTCCAGGTCGGCTGCCCCCTCTCCCACCCTGGCCTCGGGCCGACCCCTCCCAGGCCGGCCCCAGGCCGGCGCGCCCTCGGGGCGCCCCTCTGCCTCCACCCCGGCCTCTAGGCCGACCAGGCCGGGCTCCCAGGCCGGCGTGGCCCCAAATGCACGGATTTGACCCGTTTTTTACCCCGTTTGCACCTACTTCGACCCCCGGCTATATAAAGACGCCCCCGAGCTAGATCTAGGGTTAGAGTTGAATTTAGAACATTTGGAGCTCAGCTCTCTTGTATCCCTCTTTGAGGAACTACTCCTACGGTGTGTACCTAGGAACGTATCAAGGCTACTCCTCCGACTTCGTCGAGGATCGTATCAACGCACATCCCAACTACTTGTCCTCTCCCTTTAGGGTTTCAGTCAAGAGTTGTCCAATCTTCCTCTCGTTAATCCTTGAGGTTCTATTGGCGTAGTGGTACCGGCTACGGGTGTGAGACGGTTTGTATCAAGGTGAGTTCAGTTGGATCGATTGTTCTGTAGGCGGTCCTCGGGGTTTAGTTGACGGGAGGTTGGATCTTTCGGTTCTTGCGGTTTATCCCGCTTTGTGTGTTTCCCCGCGATTAACCACGTTTCCCCCTCGATTCCCATCTCGTGTTCTTCGTGTTCTTCATGTTCTTCGTTCGTTATTTGTCGATTCGTGAAGATCGGGCCAATCTAGGAGTCCAACTCCATATCACTATGTGCAAAGCCGAAATTGAAGTATATTCCACACCCTCATCCTTGTCATATACAATGGATGAGTGATAAAGGAGAGCTAAAGGTGAGCTACATGGTGAGAGTAGAGTTCCAAATTGGGCCATATTCTGATACTATTGAGTGTGATGTGGTGCCCATGTTTGTTTGTCACATGTTGCTTGGAAGACCATGGCAGTTTGACAGGAGTGCTATACAGAATGGGAGAGCTAATACCTATCAGTTGAATTGGCATGGGAAGGATATTATTTTGAGACCTATGACACCACAGAAAATTGTACATGAGTCTCGTAAAAAACTGAAGTAAATTTAGAGAAGGAGAATGAGAGAGTGAAAAAACAAGAGAGTACTCCTTCTATGAGTGAAAATAGAAAAAACAAGCTGAGTGGTAAAAATAAATGCGAGGGAGTGAGACTATTATGTATGTTAGCCACCAAAGAGGACTTGAGAGAATTTAGTGAGGATCCTAATTTGCTTCCTATAGTGCTCGTGCACAAGGGAGAGATTTTGGTTTCTAATGGCATGACCCCTCTTCCTATTGGTGTTTCTAATGTATTGCTGGAGTTTGATGATGTGTTTCAAGAGAAGGTACCAGCGGGCTGCCACCATTGTGTGGCATTGAGCATCAAATTGATTTGATACCTGGAGCAACATTGCCAAACCGAGCCCGCTACAGGAAAAATCCCCAAGAGACAAAAGAAATTCAGAAACAAGTACATGAGCTCCTTGACAAAGGGGACATAGTGAGATTACATGGAGTACCAAGAACTATTGTTTCTGACCATGACGTGAAGTTTATGAGCTATTTTTTTAAGACACTTTGGGGGAAGCTGGGGACAAAGTTGTTGTTTTCTACTACTTGTCACCCCCAAAACTAATGGACAAACGAAGGTGGTGAATCGCACATTATCCACATTGTTGTGAGTCATGATTAAAAAGAACCTACGGGAGTGGGAGGAGTTTGCCACATGTTGAGTTTGCATACAACATGGCTATACATTATACTACTCAGCTATGCCCGTTTGAGGTGGTGTATGGTTTTAAGCCAATAACACCACTTGATTTGATGCCACTTACAAGTCAAGAGAGAGCCAATCTAGAGGCTTCAAAACGTGCTGATTTTGCAAGGAAGATCCATGAGAAGACTACGCAAGCAATTGAGAAGACATGAAGGCATGTAGCTGAGAGAGTAAACAAGAAGAGAAAAGAGGTACTATTTCGGCCAGGAGATTTGGTGTGGGTGCATTTTCGCAAGGACAGATTTCCCACATTTGGCAAGTCCAATGCCTAGGGGTGCTGGTCCATATAAAGTGCTTCAAAAGATAAATGACAATGCATACAAGATTGATCTTCCTAGTGATGAGTTTTATGTGAGTAATTCTTTCAACATGACTGATTTATCACCATACCATGGAGAAGACCTTGATGCGTCGAGGAAGATGCCTTTTCAAGGGGGGGGGATGATGAGGACATTCCTAGTTCTTCTACACTTTCTCCAATTGAAGATGTTGTTGTTCAAGACAAACCTAATTAAGTGAGGATTGGGCCTATGACAAGATCAAGAACTAAACTATTAGAGCAGCAGGTGAATTCACTCTTATTAGATTATGATGTTTGTTATTCTGAGAATTTTATACTACCTGAATTTATGCATTTATGTATAATCAGGGTTATTGATAACACAAGCATTATTGGAGGAGAGGAGCATGGAGTCATGGTGCAATACAGGGGAGAATACATGGAGGATGATGATCATGGAAGCACAATGATGAGTACATCCCTAGTACATCTGTTATTCCTCCTATTGATGATGATGTTGCTGTTCAAGAGAAACATGATGAAGTGAGAATTGGTCCAATGACTAGATCAAGAACCAAGCTAATAGAACAGCAGGTGAACTCACTCCTATTAAATTATGATGTTTGTTGTTATGAGAATTTTATACTACCTAAATCTCTGCATTTATGTATGATTTAGGTTATTGATAACACACGCATTATTGGAGGAGAGGAGCATGGAGTCATGGAGCAATGCATGGGAGAACATGAGGAGAGAGTTGATCATGGTAGCACAAGCAAGAAGGAGAAACCAGGAGCTGATTTGCATGGAGTTGGAAGCATTAAGGACATGTCCTAGGGTGCACTAGCCCACAATTATTTGTGTTGCGCATTACATGTTATGGGGGCACCAAGGACATGTCCTAGGTCCTCCCACACGTTTACAATAAGGTCCTGCGTGCCAAAGTGGCCGAATCCCTCTATGGGTTGGTTTGTACCCCTTAGGTTGAGTCCAAACATAAGTTGGTTCAAGTCCTAGTCGGGTTAGGGTTGTGCTTGGGCAATTGAGGTTGTGGCCGCACCCCCTACCCCTCGTATAACCTCCAACCTGCGAGTTGAAGAGGTTTAGACTACCTTTAAACATAAACCCTAGAACTCCATTATTGACTGCTTGAACCATTCATCAGGAATTGTTATTCTGCAAGTTTTGCGTGTTATCTGCTATTCCATTGGGAATTAGTTGATACAGGACCACTAGTAGTCAGTGGCTACTCGTGCAAGTGTGTGGATTTACGAATATCCAAGGGATTGGTTGTTGTTGCAATTGGCATCAAGAATTATCCGGAGAGTTCGTGGAGAGACACAAGTTATCACATCCTTGTTATCGTGTGAGTTCATCGAGAAGATCGGGCAACCCCATATCATCTTGGTATCATATTTACAGGTTAACTCGGTGAGCTATCGTGTTCTAGTAGATTAGATTTGTTTTCATTACCTATCCACCGAAAAAGCCACAAAAAACAGGAGTAGTTCGAGCCATAGCCTTAGATGATCAGTTTTATAAAGTTTTAGTTGTTGTTTTGTGTTTGATTTTCGTGTTACCTTTCTCCTTTTGAGTTATTTTTTTGGTCTAGGTTTAGGGTTCTAGTTGTTCTTTGAGTCATCCCTGTCATGTCCACAAAATTTCACCCAAAATCTCCCATCCGATTGGAAGTTCTACTCTATTTCGAGTTGGATTCGTGTTCTGCGGCGGCACAAATTCTCGCTGATTCGCTGCCGTACCGAGTCCCTGCCGCAGTCAGAGTCCGCCTCGTCCGCGCGTTACAAAAACCGCCCGCGCCCCTGTCTCGCGCTTGCCCGCAGCACTACCCGCGCGCTACCGCGGCACGCATCCGCGGGAAATCGCTGCCGCGCGCCCAACTCGGTGCCGCGCCCCATCGTTGCTGCCGCGCGCCCAACCACAGACACCCTCTGCTCTTTTGTGTGCGCCCACCGTACCCGCAAAAACCCCAGCGCGCAAGGCTGTTTCGCTGTTATGCTGCTAGCCCGCGCTACCGTGACAGGAATTCTGTTTGTTTCTCTGCCGTGGTACAAAAACCCTGCCGTGAGTCTTTCTAGTAGCTATAGTTATTTTTTGGTCTAGTTTTCTTTTACACTTTCGTTAGGTTTTCAAGTCCAATCATTGTGAGCCATAGCTACTTCCTATCTACAGCACATTCTAGGTACATATACCCAAAAGAATAGCTATTTGCTGCTCGTTCCAGGCTGCTCTTTTTCATATCATTTGTGTCACATTGATCATATTGTGTATATTTTTGCTCCTAGTTGTTTTCGGCCAGTTATAAAAGTATAAAAAAAGAAGAAGAGAAAAACAAAAAAATAGAAAAAGCCAAAAAAAAATTGAGAAAAGAGAAAAAGGCCTTGAGATACATTGCCATATTGTTATTGGAGCTGTTTTTATCACTACTATATTGACACTTTCCATTGAGCAATCTTGTACCTGTTGTAATCCTATTTTGTAAAGACTGGATCATGCGATGTAATAGAATTTGATGCATTTGCATGATATTTCATTTTGTACTGTGGTGCTAGCAATTGATCCAGGGACTAGCACAATAACACAGGTATTCCATCTTTATTAAGAGTTGGGATGCTACACCATATCCGAGCCTTGTGAACCTAGCTACAGCCTTTCTAGAGCATAATGATAGGTACCTTGCCCACAAGTATAGCTATTTTTGTGCTCTTGACAGGCTGCTCATTCTTTCATATACCATCGTGTTTCACTTGCTTCTTGGTTCATATTGCTCTTAATTGTTCTTAAGGCCATTGGAAAAATACAAAAAAAATAGAAAAAGAGTAAAAGTATTAAAAAAAAAGAAAACGGAAAAATTGAAAAGAGGCTGAATTGTTATCATTGCTTACTAGTGGAGTTTGCTACATACAAATTGTGACACTTGGTTTCTACTATTGAGCAATCTTCTGCCTGTCTATTTTGAGCCATAGCTAGTGACTTTCTAGTGCTTGCAACAATTCATCCATATAGTTGTTAAGCCACATTTGTCTCCATTGGTGTGAGTTTTTCCTGTGCTTGATAGCATATAGGAGGTGTTAATTTGGTGTTGTTAGGACTCCCAACCAAGCTCCGCCATATACCTTGTTTTGCTTTGTGATAGTTAAAACCACGGGCATTCTCTTCTTCACATCAAGCACACTAGTTGCCTCTACTTGTTGGTAAGTATTTCTATTCACTTTGGAACGGTAAGGTGCACCTTTTCTTGCTGGTTTTGAGTGAGTTGTGAGAGAACACCACATATAGATACTTGATTTTTGTTTTCACTAACCTACTAATGGATCCTTCTAGTGATGATCGTGTTCGGCAAAAAAAGGACCATGATGAAGTTGTGAATTGGAGGGAGTATGAGGCATTGCGTGATGTGTTGACAAATCAAATGGAAACAAATCACAAGGAATTGAGTACATTTGTGACTGATGCTTGTGATCCTCTTTATGTGGGAATGCAAGCCCTTGATACCAAAGTAGCTGACATGTCTAAATTGGCTACTGACAACCAAACACAAGTGGCCACTATTCAAGGATCTATTGCTACATTGACTACTCAACTTGCTAATTTCAAGAATTTTCTTGATCAAAGACTCCCTGCTATTGATGATGATAATGCTAGTGTGCATAGTGATGCTAATAATGGTTTTCAAGCTAATGAGGGAGTGGAAAACAATGTAGGCCGTGGAGGTAGAGGAGAGAGGGGCCGAGGTAGATTCCAAGGCCGAGCCAACATACACAGGGGTGCAAGGCGTGTAGCTCATATTGTACCTCCTGAAAATACTAGAGATGATGATGCTTTGGGCAAACCAAAATTTTCCATACCACCATTCAGTTTTGACACCATGGATGTTGAGGAGTATTTGCAATGGGATTTTCAATTTGAGATTTGCTTTGATGAGATTGAGTCTGAGTTAGAGAAAAATTAAGCTTTTCTTCTTGATGGATATGCTCTTCGTTGGTGGGATAACACTGTGAGAACAAGGGCTGAAATTGGTGAATTACTCAGTATCACTTGGGCTACTATGAAGAGAGTTATGAGGGACAGATTTGTACCTCCCAATTATATTCGTTCTGAATATGATCAATTACAACAACTGAGACAAGGAACCATGACTCTTCATGCTTATTATCAGGAGATGGAATTGATCATGCAAAGGGCACGTGTGAGAGAGCAATTGGAGCAAACAATGCAATGTTTTCTTTCAGGTTTGAATTACAAGATTAAGGCCATTGTTAGGCATCATCAATACCATGATATGCATGAGTTATTACACCATGCTAGAGAGGCCGAAGCACACTTGAATGATGAGGCCAAAATTACAGCAAGTGCAAGGAGTCGTTTTCCATTGAGAACACCTTC
>JAPCYS010001343.1:0-19947 GCA_028641055.1 Alopecurus myosuroides | reverse complement strand
TGCACCGCGACGACTGATACGTTGTAAACGTATCTATAATTTTTTATGCTCCATGCTTGTTTTCCACCCAATACCTTTTGTATTCCACTTGTTTTGTTATGTTTTTTCTATATTTTCACATACTAACCTGTTGACAAGATGCCCCACGCCAGTTGTTATTTTCTGTTGTTTTTCTATTTTAGAAAGATCAATTTTTTGGTATTGGAGAAGATGGTGCCCCTCATTTAAATAACTTTGTTGAGTTGCGTGACATGCAAAAATATAAAGATAAAGATGGTTATATTGTGAAATTAAGATTGTTCCCTTTCTCATTAAGAGGAAGAGTTAAGGAATGGTTATTGTATTTTCCTAAAAATAGCATTGAATCTTGAACTAAATACAAATATGCTTTTATTGGGAAGTATTATCCACCTGCAAAAATTATACAACTGAGGAGTAACATTATGAGTTTAGAAAAAATGACAATTAACATGTTGCTCAAGCTCGTGAAAAAATGAAAAATATGGTTAAGAATTATCCCACACACGGACTAACTACGTGGATGGTTGTCCAAAATTTTATGCAGGACTAAATTTTTCTTCAAGGAATTTATTGGATTCAGCTGTTGGAGGAACCTGTATGAACCTCACTTTAGGTGCAGCAAACAAGTTATTGGATGATTTAATGACAAACTATTCCCAATGGCACACAGAAAGGGCTCCAACAGGTAAAAAGGTAAATTCTGTTGAGGAGGTCTCTTCTTTGAGTGATAAAATTGATATCCTTACTTCTTTGCTAGCTAAACAAGTGTCAATAGATCTTAATAATGTTCCCTTGAACTCTATGCTTTCTAATGAGAATGATCAAATTGATGTGAATTTTATTTCTAGAAAACAACTTCAACAACAGTGCTTACAAGAACAATTTTGATGGTAACAACTATAGGCCATATACTAATACTAAAGATAATTCGTATGGAAATTATTATAGAAATGCTTACAAAAATTCGAACAATCTTGAGAACATGGTTGAAGAATTTATCACTACACAAAAATATGTCAATTGAATTGTTGATGAAAGGCTTGCAAAACTAGATAATCTTGTGCTGGAAGTTGATAGTCTTACTCATGATGTAGAAATTTTGAAAATTATAACTACACCTCTTTAGCCCAAGAAAACTGAACCTATAAATGCTATACAATTTCAAATAAATGAGAACATGAGAATGTTAGCTCAAGTTCGTGCTAGAAGAGAAAGAGAAGCTGAAATTGCTGAAAAAGCTACTAAAATGAGCGTGTTAAAATTTACACCATCCAACCATTTTAGGAAATGAAGACTTTCAGTACAAATGAGTATCCTAATTCTTCTAAACATGTTTATGTCAAAAAAAATGGCATTGGGAGGTCATGACTGTAGGTAGAAGGAGTCCCAAAACTTTGGAGATTAAAAATATTTCTAGTGAGAAAATTGTTGCAAGTGGGATTGAGGATAATATGACTTTAGGAGAAATTTTTCTCAGCATGTTTTAGGATTATAAACTTGATTTTTATAATTGCACCATCTCTGGTATTATTAAGTTCTTACAAAAATTAGCTAAATATCCTAATGCTAGTAAGATAAATAATGCTTTCACTAAATATATCACTAATGCTCCCATTGAAGCAAAGGAAGAATGGCTCAAACTTGAAGCCTCTATCCTAGAAAATTACAAAATGGTTGGGAGCCTACTATTAGAATAAGAGTGAATGATTTTGATTGCAATGATTTGTGTGATCTTGATGCAAGTTCTCCTATTCTGCCTAGAAGATTATATGGTACGCTTGATTTGAGTCCTTTGGATGAAAGTATTTTTGGGAGTACATCTTATAGACTCCACTGTTAAAAGACCCTGGGAAAGTATTGATGATTTTATTAGTATTGCTAATGATAATTATATCCCCGTTGATTTTCTTGTTTTGGATATTGAATGCAATGCTTCTTTTCCTATTATTTTGGAGAGACCTTTTCTTTGCACCATTGGTGCCATTATTGATATGAAAGAGGGAATTATAAGATTTAAGTTCCCCCTCAAAAGGGCATGGAAAATTTCCCTTGAAAGAGAATGAATTTTCCTTTTAAGTCCCTTGTGTGGACTACCCATGATTCTATTGGTAATACTTGATTCGTTCTTCATGTCTAGCTAAAAGGCGTTAAAGAAAAGCGCTTGTGGGAGGCACACACATTTGTTTTCCTTCGTTTTCTTTTTTATTTCTTCTGTTTTATTTTTTATTTTTGTGTTTTGGAAGTTTTTACCTCTGCACAAACCTCTCCTTATCATTTTTATTTCGTTTTTGTGCGAATAGTAACCTCTAATAGAGAGGGAGTGCGATTTGGGGAAGTTGTTGTTCTGAAACAGATTTCTAGGATGTTACCAAAAAAAAAAAATTCTCTCCGCCAGATCATCGGATTGTTTTGAAAACAAATAGACACATGCCCCAGGTTTTTATCTAACTTTCGTTAGTTTCTCACTTTTTGATTTTAACAAGAAAAGATTTTCTAAAAAAAATCATCTTTACCGACCATTCTGTTTTGACAGATTTCTGCCAATATTTGCATTTGCGTCTTAATCTCTTTCTTTTGGTGTTATTTTGAGGGGAAGAGCTTTAAAAGAAGTTGTGAAAGTATCTAATGTTTTAAATGGATTGTTAGACTTGTGTTGAAACTGAACCAAGTGGATTTATTATTTTTATTACACTAACGTTGCTAATGAAGATTGTGATAAGTTTTAGGTGGAGGAAGTTTTCGAGTGTAGGGAGAGAAGAATGATGTGATGAGACGAAGGATTTACAAAAGCTCAAGTGTCGTGGTGGTATCACGGCAGATGCCATAGGATGGCTAAAGTGTTGGGGCCGATGGACGCTGGAGGTATCCGGGGAGGGATCGCACGGCGAGTAGCCGCGCGTAGGAATCTCTAGCACTGCAAACAACAAGATCTACCCAGGTTCAGGGCCCTCGTGTGGAGGTAACACCCCTACTCCTGCCTACCTCTCTGTATGTATGTTCTCCGAGTAGCCACAGTACAATGTTTGCCTCTTGGCCGAGTAGCCACTCGGTTGTTCTCTCTAGCTCTAGTGTTGGCTCTTGCAATAAATGCGATCTCAAGCAACGTCCCTCGTGCAGGAGGGGGCAGGGCACCTTATATACTGGTGCCCAGCCGAATAAAGAAAGACTATAAGGTATACTGTGATGGGACATGCCCACTGCAGGACAGCGCACGCCTCCGGCTTCTCGCTGACGCGGGTGCGGGAAGTCGTCGCGCCGTTCGGGAGATGGGACCTGTCCACCTTGTCAGTGTCATAGAGTAGGCCCCTAGACCTGTCATGTCCCCTCTGTCAGTGACAGGACTTGACAGGCGCCTACCTCACTGTAGCCATGTCGTAGCGCGGATAATCACGCGCTCCGTAAGTTGAACCGCACGCCTGTACGGATACAGGATACGCGGGATCCTGTCAGAACGGCTTCGTTGACTTCTTGCCCGAGTAGGAACACAACCCATCTACTCGGACACTTGACCGCTATCCGGACGAACACACTTGCTCTTACTTCAATACATATGACTGGATAGAGACTACCGGGTAGAGGGTACCCGGATAGCCACCAATCCGGCCAACAGTACTCTGATTTTCCTCTTTAGAACTTGTCTTACCCCCTACTCGGGGGTAGCCCCTCGACATTAATCCCCGAAGCTGGTAGAGTCCAGCGAACTTGTTCACAGGGCCCTGCCAGCTTAAACCAATTTGCCTTCTTGAAGCAGTAACGCAGAGTTGCACCTCAACCTGAACCAGCAACTTCTTCTCAAATCTCTCCAATTGTGGTTACGAGATAACTTTCCTGGTAGCCGAGTAGAGAACTCTCTCTACTGTGATGCCGAGTAAAATGACTTAGTGAAATTTCGAACGCGATCCCGCTGGATCGGATCAAATCCACCTCTCCGTGTCGCTACTGGGCACGTGTCATGCCCCCGTGCCCCCGACGCCTCGGTGCCAGGGACACAGCAGGCCACGCGCCAGTCGCTGCGCGTAGGGCCCACGGCCCGTTAGGTCACGTCTCACTGGTGCTCGAGAGCCCACGATCTGAACGTGGGATTAACTGCGCCCGTTACGCGCGCATTTCGCACGGGCAGTTAATCCACGACGCACGATTACTGCCCACGATCAATCCGGTGGTAACTGCAACGCGCGGGGAGAGATAAATACCCCCGCGCCGCCCACCTCGTCTTCTTCCTTCCTCTTTCCAATCTCACGCTCCCTCGCCTCTGTCACCGCCGTCGAGCACACCGCCACCGCGAGCACTCGCAGCGCCGCTGCTCCACGCACCACGAGAGAGAGAGAGAGAGAGAGAGAGAGAGAGAGAAGCGCATCCCCGCGCAACCCCCTCTGCCTCAATCTCCCACTAACAACTCCGCATCCATGGCGCCTGGAGACGATGCAGTTCACGCCCGAGCCGGTTGGGAAGGCTCAGATGTGATCGCGGAGGACTGCCAATGGCTAGTCAACACGCGCCGCGTCCCTCCCGGCGTCGTCTGCCGGCCTCCTGGCAAGGAGATCATCCCGGAACCCGAAGAGGGTGAGTTCGTGGTCTTCTTATCTCATTTCAAACGCGGCTTTAGCCTTCCCATCTCCCAGTTCTTCTCTGATTTCCTTCGCCATTTTGGCGTTCAACCACACCATCTCCCACCGAGCGCCATCGTGATGCTCTCCACACACGCCACCGTGTGTGAGGCCTTTCTGGGTGTCTACCCAACCATCCACACCTGGGCTAGGTATTTCTTCCTCCGTAGACAGAAGATTCCTGATCCCGGCAACACTTCCGCTCCTCGCGTGATGACCCATACGGGTAGCGCGATGATGCTGCAACGCCGCACCGGACACCACCCGAGAGTTCTCGGGCTGCATACCGTGCGCAAGTTGCAGCGCGGGTTCCTGTACGTGAAGAACGTACCCGCCGAGAAGGGGAAGCCCATCGAAGACAGGATAGGGCTCCCGAAATTCGTCAACGCGCTGCCCACCGGGCAGAACTAGGGGTACGACCCGAAGAAGATGGTGCCAGACCTCCTCCAGGTCGAGAAGCGCATGACCGAGCTGGTGGCAGCGGGGATGATCCAAAACGACCCCATTGCTTGCTGGATGTCGCGCCGGGTACTCCCGCTTCAGAGCCGAGTGCACAAGATGTGCTACATGGGAGGCCCCCGCGATTGCACCAGGACAACAACATTCGAGCTTACCAAGTGACGAAGGGATGGATCTTAGACACTGCGGGTAAGGACACCCCGTCTCAGGCCCAAGGATAAGGCCCAAGAAGGGAAGCCCTTGGAGTATTCTAGAAGGCCCACTTGAAGCCCACCCGCAATGCCTTGCGGGCTAAGTTAGGAAACTTGTAACCGACATAGGGTTAGAGTTCGAGTCCTCTCCGGGTAGGGTTTGAGACCTGGCCGTCTATATAAGGCTAGGAGAACCACCGGAAGAGGACCAAGCAATACCGCACGACCAAATCGTTGAGCTCGAGATTGTACTCTCGACTTGAGCGATCATCTTTGTAACCGATCTATTCGATAATACAGATCGACAGAGGCAGGAGTAAGGGTTTTACCTCTACGAGGGCCCCGAACCTGGGTAAATTATGCCCCCTGTCTAGCCGACGATCGCTACCAGCGCTCATGGGTTCTCCTATTTGAAACCCATAGGTTCACCTGACGGATTTGCCGAGCAACAGATTCGACAATTGGCGACGTCTGTGGGAACGGCGGGCGCTGGATCTCCGGCGTCATCAGCTTCGTCATCCAACTCACGTTGGAAACCTTCGACCTCGGCTCCATTCCATCCTATTCGGATCGGATCTGTCGTGGTCACACCTCACTCGCCGGAATCACGCCCGGTATTCAGCGATCTGGAGAAGAGCGTCACCTTGACGTTCGGAAGCTTGAAGTTCTACACCAACAAGGACGGGATCCTCCACTTCCCTGAAGAATCAGGATCTGAGTCAGAAGCTGTCGACTCACGCCCCCATCTGGAAAAAAGTGGCGAGTCCATCCGCCTCAACACCAGCGACTACCATACCCTCTCGATAGAGGAACCTTCGCAGATCCAGAAAACTTTCCGGGCAACGCCTAGGACGCACGGACCACGATTGGCCCAAGTCTGCATGGCAGGATCGGAACAACCCCCAGGAACAGAGCAAAGCGCTGCAGAGCGTGCTGAGATCGGCGTCTCGCGGGACGCCTGGGACCGAGCTAAAGAAGCTTTACGAACAAGCAAGCCGCCCGTGGCAGGAGCGCCACACGAAGATATGGTCGCCTACCACTACCATCTAGTGAGAGCAGCCACAGCTATCAAAGAAGCTTGGAGAGACCTGGCACATCGGAAGAGATTGGCAGATGAATCAAGTCAACGCCGGGCTGAGCTATCCCTAACACCTTCGGTTGGAACTCGACCCACAAGGAAGGGATACGCATCAAGAACAACATCCATGGACGCCGAGTCCCTGGGAGGGATCAGTAAGTCACTCGCACCTTCCCTCATGCGGGTTGACGAGGAAGGAAACGTCTACCCGTGTGACGCCCCGGGATCGGGCACTATGCAGATTTCAGCATTTCCGCCAAAATCCACATAATAACCGATTCCAGGTTGCCACTTGTGATAACATTACAACAGTTCACGAATAATCCACAACAACAACAACAGAGGAGGTATATACAATACGACTCAAACGAGTCAAGGATACAACTGATACAATACAAAGATCCAAATAACAGCGGAAGAAACAACATAGCGTCCGACTACGGACAAGATACAAATTGGACTAAGAGTCCTGAAGATAACCGATGGCGTCCAATCCCTGCCCAGGCCAAGCCGGAGGGATTCCCAAGCTAACGTCGTCAGACTTCAAACCTGTTGACTGCAATGTGGAATATGCAGCCACAAAATGGATTTGTGGGTCAGTACTATTAAGTACTGGCAAGTGGATAAACCATACTCACAAGACACCAGCGTAACCAATCATCACAAGATACAAATACTTTGGGTAGAACGGAAGGAAGGGATTATTGCAAAGAAGCGGCAGCGGGCTGCACTAACTAACTACAGAGACTCGCTACAACATCCGGCTAAAAGAAAGGGATAAGATAGCGCGACAAAACCAACTATAACTACTCACCAAACAATACCCATCCAGTGTTAACCCCTACCAAGGAAGCAACCCAAGGAAACTCAAACTGTTGATTAAGGTGACATTCGTTTTTATGGTGGAGGTAATCTATATTACTAGTCAAGTTATCATCGTTAAGTGTAAGTTGTCTGAGTACTTGTTAGCCAGCACTTTCACCAAGTCATCCATAACCGCGGACAACACGGCTTCTCGAGAAGATTAACCCTGCAGGGATGCACCAATTTGGCCGTACACGTAAGAATGACCCGCCAAATGGAAATGCACTTCCACCAAGCGAGGCACTCAACACAACCCAACTCTTCTTCGCATCAAGCCCAAAGAACCACGTGATGTGCGTGCGCGGCTAATCGAGCCCCCACGAAGAAAAGGGGGACCCTCATAGCACCCTAAGACCACGCCGCCCTAAATGCCGACTACAAAAGTTCGACCCTGGCGCCAAGGGTTCGCACCTACATATGCATGCATCAAATGGAAAGCCCGAACTAAGTGTGGCGATTTGGACGAGATGCGAATCGAATCAGAATTGCGGGGGGCACCCATACTCGCTTCCCACATGCGGTTAGTGCGCTCATCATGGATCGGAGGACAAGACCCTTTTCCTAATTAAGTTCGACACTAGCAGGCCTCAAAACCACGCCGGGCCTCCTGCCGGTGCCTTATCATCAAATTATTATTACCCAAAACATTAACATGTTGTTGATTAAGACAAGCCCAACTATCAACTAAACAGGTGATAGAACAAAAGGACAACAGGACTAGAGCGCAAACAAACCTAAGCATGCTAGTACGACACAGGCCAACAAACAACAGGGTTATAGGTGTGGAGGTAAGGCAATATCGTGGCAGCAGGGTAAACATGTAATGGGATCGGAACACAAGCATCGAAAATACTAGGCTAGCATAAAGACAACGGAAAGAATCGGTAACAAGTGAGGAAAGGCAACATAGGTAGCAAGTGAGTATACTTGCCTGGAATCCAGCAAGTAGAGGTAGCAGAACTTGTCGTTGCTCACATCATCTCAACGTCCTATCCGCGAAGAAGCAACGAACTAGAACAAACACCGGATGCAACAATTACTACTATGGCAAAAGATCCAGCATGATCCTATTTTATATGCATGACATGCGGGATGCAACGCAAAATTACAACTTACACAATTTAACCGGACCCGGAGTACGGACAAATAATTATGGTTTAAGTTGTTTATCTAACCATCATATTAAGTGTTGTTTAACATGGAAGAACAATAAGTAGGTGGGCTAAACAAGATTAAATGGAATAGGGCAATATTTAGTTAATACCCCAACACATTCCATATGTTGTTATTTAGTTGACAGGCATAACACAGGCTAAAATGCACAATACAAGATGCAAACATGAGCATGGATGGCATATTAATGTTCCTTGCATTTTTCTGATCGAAATAGACATAAAGTTTGCATTATTTGGATTAGTAAAACAAAAGTTATAACCATTTGAAAATTGGGGTGTTATTTGGAAAAGGCAGGGACGGGATTGTGAGGGAAACAGAGAGTGGGAGGGCTCCGATGCGAAAACAGGAAGGCCAGGGGGCTCGGTGCGAGAATCCCAGATCCAGATCGGGCTATCATCTATCACCGGGAGCAGATCTAGCCACAGAGGATGACACGCGGGGCCTGCAGCCACGCTGTGCTGACGAGGATCGACGGCGAGCAGGGTCAATGACCGGTGGGACCTGGCGCCGCGCGCTGGAAAAAAGAGAAAAAGGGGAGGCTTCGCCTCGGGAGGGAATCGAACCCGCGACTCCCAGGGGTGCGGATCGGGCGCTAGCCACTGGGTTGTCCTACGGTTGGTGTTTTGATGTGTGCTTGACTGAATAAGAAGGAAACACACTAACGACACTGAAGAATAGAGGCTGGCTACGCGTGGTGAATAATCAGAAAAAAAGGGTGGAGGCAAAGGCTCCGACGAGGATTCGAACCTGGGTCTCCTGAGCGGAAGACAGAGGGGATAGCCACTGAGCTGCTGCTGCGTTTGTGTAAGGTTACAAATCTGAATCAACATGAAGGGAAAAGGGCAGTGTTATCTGACGAAACTAAAGAAGGTTTCGTGTTCGATCTCCTGCAGATAGACGGCGGACGGAAAACGACGATGACGACCGTGCCGCTCGACGGCGGACACGTAGAGCATGGGAAGAAGGGGCGGAAAGGCGTCCCGAAGGACGGAGGGGTTACCGAGGGTCTGGAGTCGAAGCAGAGGGTCTCATGGGCGACCGAGACATAGAGGAGGCGAAGTATACACGGTAGCGGTACGCTCGAGCGGAGGAGGAAGAAGATCCCGTCCCCGATGATCTGGGACGCCTCTGGTCCCGCCGCAGTGTCGAGGACGAAGAGGACTCCGAGGTGGTTCCATTCCGAGCGTCGGATCTCCTTCTCGGACATCACCGTCTTGGCTCCGTGAGCTCCCATCTCCGGCCATGGAGGCTTTCTCGGTGGTTCAGAAAAAGCAGAGAGAAACAAGGGAGATGAGAAGAAGAAGGGGAGGTGGCGGCGGAGAGGGAAGAGAGGGCCTAGGGTTAGGGTTCCAGGGCATCCTTGGGTAGATAAAGGAGAGGGTGGAGGGGACCATGGGGAGGAGGTGGTGGTGGACAGCGACAGGAGGGATCATGCCTCCTGCGTGCGCGTTCTGTCCGTACGAGGGAGAAGGTCAAGGTGGGCTGGAAGTGGAGAGCCTGGGCTGCTGGGTTGGGCTAGGTTCCCTAGTTGGGCCGAAAATTGGCCAGTTCGGCCAAGGCTTCTCTCTCACACGCCAAAGATTTATATTTATGGGTTTGTTGTTATTATTTGTCAAAAATTGTTGTGGCACTATTAAAAATTGATTAATGCATCAAACAAATTTTGGAAGATAGGAGTTGATGAATTTTAAACAATGTGCAAGTTTTAAATGCAGGATGTTGCATGGTGATGCATGATGTTATGAGATGCACAAAAAGAAAAAGAAACAAAAAATTCTATAGGGGAAAATCCCCGGGTGTTACAACCCGCAAACTCCTGCTGCCGCCATCCTGGCCGCAGCGACCTACATGCAGATGAACCAGCCAGCAGAGAACGACCCGCGAGCAGAGCAGTACAAACAGGTTCGGAAGGGATTGGGTATGGCAGCCTCAAGGCTCGCCTCCTACGACCGCAAGAAAGCCGCCGAGCAGCAAGAGAAGGAAAAAGAAAAAGAGGCATCGCGCAAGCATAGGAGCACTTCGCCTAGGAGAGACAAATCACCTCGCCGCAGTCGAGGAAAAGAAGCTCGGTGAAGCGGCGATAGTCGAAGCAGCAGTGAAGGTAGCCCGAGAAATAAGCAGCAGCCGCTCGCGGAATCGCAGCAAAGAGACAAGGAAAGAAACTGATCGCGACCAGCCAGGATATAACGCGCGGTCAGATATCGCACAAAACAAGGTGGACAAGGCAAGAGCTGCAAGGAACCGCGCGCGCTCCTCGTCCAGTTCTTCGGATGACGAGACCTGCGGCGCGCTGTGTTTCGCCCGCAGCATCCCCGAGGCGCCCCTACCCAAGAGATTCAAGCTCAGCACAGAAGTCACGAAATACGATGGTTCACTCGAGCCTTCGTTGTGGCTAAACGACTACCTCACGGCAGTAAAATGCCAACGTGGGAATAAAAACACGGCTATGCAGTACCTCAACCTGCACTTGGTCGGCGCGGCACGCATCTGGCTGGAAGCAAGGCCAAAGTCCTGTTACGCATCATGGGATGACCTGCACTACGATTTCTGCAAGAACTTCCAGGCCACTTACAAGAGACCAACAACCATTGAAGAACTACGGGCCTGCAGGCAGAAGAGCGGCGAATCCACCCGCGAGTACATTCAGCGGTGGACAACACTCAGGAACACCGCGGGAAATATCTCAGAAGAAGTAGCGGTTGAGGCCTTCGCGAAAGGGGCCCGACGAACTGGTTTCAGAGAAGAGCTGGGCCGAGCAGCACCCAAAACTATTGGGGAACTGATGATCATAGCCGACAAATGGGCTAACGGAGAAGACGCGGTGCGCAACGAGAGGGCATCATCGCCCGCGCCTGAAGAAGACCGCCATGGACGAAAGAAAAGGAGAAAATATTACGATCACAACGACCGGGAAGAGATGGTAGCGGCAGAATCCACACGAAGCCGCGATAATGGGCGCCGCGGGAGTCGCGAGTGGAAACCACAAGCTGAAGACAAAAGCCCCGAGGAGGATCTGAACGCGTACTGCTTGCTACATCTATTTACAGATAAGCGCATGGGCAAAACTAACGCAACGCACCTCCTCAAGGATTGCCGAAAGTTCATCGAAATCCACGAGGCCTTCTCGAAGAAAAGCAGATCAGCAGCTAATCAAAACTACCCACCACTCCCAGGAGTAGAACATCAAGGGTTCCAACCGCCATTACCCCTACCTCCACCAGGAAATCCGAACATGGCGCTAGCAGCACTAAACGCGCCAGTCGCACCAAACGCAGGAGCTAACGCGTACCCCAACCCGGCTGGACAGTTAGGGATGATACAAAAAGTCTGCCCATCCCGCAGAGTTCAGAAGACAAACACGCGGCAACTGTGCATGGCTGTGCAAACCCCACCAACAAAGCCCGAGTAACTGAAGATGGCGGACCAATCGATCACTTTCTCGATGGAAGACCACCCGCCACGAGTCTATCGACCAGGACACGCTGCCTTGGTAATCCAAGCATAAATTGGTAATTACGAACTGGCTCGCGTATTCATGGACGGAGGCAGCGGCATCAACATTATCTACGCGAATACGCTCCGCCGGATGAACCGGAACCTGGACGGACTTGTAGAGTCAGAAACATCCTTCCACGGGATAGTTCCAGGAAAGGCGATCCGCCCACTCGGAACAATTAACCTAGAGGTTGTGTTGGGCAATCGACACAACTACAGAAGAGAATTCCTCGACTTTGAAGTAGTCGACTGGCCCTCACAGTACCACGCCATTCTTGGTCGAACAGCGTTCGCCAGATTCATGGCAGTACCACATTACGCGTACCTAAAGCTAAAGTTACCCGGAGAATATGGTGTAATCACCATCGAGGGAGATTTCCAGAAGTCCAACAAATGCGACATCGAGTTCAACGAGATCGCAAAATCTTTCGGGGTGCAAGAAGAACTGCAGTAGCTGGCAAAGACCACGGACCACTCCGTGATGCCCCTCACAAAGAAAAACACGCTAGAATTGGAGTTCAGCACAAACAGCGACACCCGAAAGCATCAGGTGCACCCGACGGATTCTGCGAAGACAACGATGGTCTCAACTACCCTCTCGCCAGCATAGGAAAGCGCGCTCGTCGAACTCCTCCGTGAGTACTGGGAAATTTTCGCTTCACAGCCCTCAGATATGCCAGGAATACCCAGGGAGTTCGCCGAGCACTCACTCGAAGTCTTCAAGGATGCAAAACCGATCAAGCAGACCACTCGACGATTTTCAGAACCCAAGCAGAAAGCGCTTGGAGAAGAAGTAAACAGATTGCTAGCAGCAAAATTTATCAGAGAGATCAAGATATCCACCTGGTTAGCAAACCCGGTGCTGGTTCCAAAGAAGAACACTGACATCCTTCGAGTGTGCATTGACTACACGTCATTAAATAAGCACTGCCCCAAGGATAATTTTCCCCTCCCGTGAATCGACCAGATCGTGGATTCTACTGCGGGCTGTCAACGCCTCTCTTTCCTGGACGCCTACTCGGGATATAATCAGATCCGGATGAAGCAGGAAGACGAGGAAAAGACAGCATTCATCACTCCACACGGTGTGTACTGCTACACGACAATGCCTTTCGGGCTCAAGAACGCAGGCGCGACGTATTAGCGCTGCATGCAAAAATGCCTCGCCAAGCTCATTGGCAAGAACGTACAAGTGTACGTTGACGACATCGTCATCAAGACTCGAGTAGAGGATACACTCCTCGAGGACATTAGAAAAACATTTGACGCCCTCAACGCATACAGGATCAAGCTCAATCCGACAAAGTGCATCTTTGGCGTCCCAGCAGGAAAACTACTCGGGTACCTGGTATCCGCCAGAGGCATCGAAGCCAACCCGGAGAAAATACAAGCAATCTTGACAATGAGGAGCCAACCAATCTACGCGGAGTCCAACAGCTCGCAGGGCGACTAGCCTCCTTGAGCAGATTTATCGCACGATTGGGCGAGCAGGCATTACCCTTCTACAAGCTGTTGAAAAAGACAGACAAGTTCGAGTGGACACCAGACGCTAAGCAGGCATTCGCGGACCTGAAACGATCATTGCAAAGCAAGCGCATCCTTGCAACACCGCAAGAGAGGGAGCCACTATACCTATACCTAGCCGCAACAAACCAGGTCATCAGCACGGCAATTGTAGTCGAACGACCTGAGGAGGGCAAGGCATATGGGGTCCAACGACCAATCTACTACATCAGTGAAGTTCTCTCGCCATGGAAGCAACGATACCCTCACTACCAGAAACTCGCCTATGGAGTTGTTCTCACGGCTCGAAAGCTCAAGCACTACTTCCAGGAACACACCATAACAGTGGTTAATGATGCGTCACTCGGTACAATCATGAACAACCTAATGGCATCTGGACGGAGATATGGGCATCGCTGGGCGCTTGGGACATCATCTATGCAGGGCGCAATTCAGTAAAATCCCAGGTACTCGTGGAGTTCCTGAGCGAGTGGACAGAGCTACAAACGCCCGGCCCGCCAGAATACACGAGTAATTGGATCATGTACTTCGATGGGTCCAAGAGAAACGAAGGAGCAGGAGCTGGAATCGTCCTAATATCACCTAGAGGGGACAAACTGCAGTATGTCCTCCGATTGGATTTTCCACCTGATGATCCAGCATCAAACAACGACGCAGAATATGAAGCTCTGTTGCATGGGATGAAGATGGCAGTTGCGTGTGGAGCCACCCGACTGATGATCTACGGCGACTCCAATCTCATCGTGCAACAGACAATGAAGGAATGCGACGCTATCGCTGAAAACATGGTCACTTATCGTGACATGTACAACCTACTCGAAGGAAGTTTCAAGGGATGCGAGCTGAAGCATATTGCGAGATCCAGCAACGAAGAAGCAGACAGGCTGGCAAACATGGGTTCCACAAATACACCCATACCGCCAGGGATATATTTTGAGCGGATTACTAGACGATCAGTCAGAATCAAGAAAACTGCAGACATACCCACAGCATCGGAGACAGAGGTCAGCCCGCAAGTTTCGATTATCGAGTTCATTCATCATATTTCGCGACAAGTTTTTCTGGTCGAGCCAGTCTGGACGCAGAAATACCTCGACTATTTGTCCGCGAAACAGCTCCCAGCAGATCCACGAGAGGCTCGACAGATAGTCAGGCGAAGCAAATCCTTTCGGGTGATCAACGGAGAGCTATACAAGCAAAGCATCTCAGGCATATTGCAACGATGCATAGCACCCGAGGACGGCAAAGAATTATTGCAAGATATCCATCAAGGAGATTGTGGACATCATGCTAACTGGAAAGTAATCATGGGGAAAGCCTTCCGAGCAGGATTCTACTGGCTTACAGCCGCCAGAGACGCAAAGGAGCTGGTCGATAGGTGCAACGCTTGCTAGCGATTCGCACCAAAACCACACGCACCTGCTACGGAATTGCATATGATACCCATCGCCTGGCCCTTTGCACAATGGGGGCTAGACATGGTCGGACCACTACGCAAGTCCACACCAGGTGGATACACACACTTGCTGGTCGCAGTTGACAAATTTACCAAATGGATCGAAGCCATGCCGGTAACCTCGGCTAGTGCCCAATGCGCCATCAAATTCCTCGACTCCATCGTATGCAGGTTTGGAGTACCACATGACATCATTAGAGACAATGGTACTAACTTCACGGCAAAAGAAACACAGCAGTTCTGTGAAGAAAAGGGCATCAACTTCAAATTTGCCTCAGTTGCCCATCCGCAAACCAACGGCCAAGTCGAAAGATCCAACGGATTAGTTTCGGCTGGCATCAAGAAACGTCTACTCGATCGTCTACACCCGGCAGCAGGACATTGGGCAGAAGAGCTACCCTCTGTGCTATGGAGCCTCCGCACAACTCCAAACCGATCCACAAACTACACACCATTTTTCATGGTCTACGGGGCCGAAGCAGTCCTTCCCGAGGACGTCAGGTTCAGCGCCCCAAGGGTTGTTGCTTACAACGAAGAAACCTCCAACAGGGCACTCGCGGATGACATGGACGCACTCGACGAAATACGCGATATTGCACTCGCAAGATCAGCAGTATACCAGCAGTCGCTGCGAAACTATCACAGTCGCCGCATACGCCACAGGGCCTTCGCAGTAGGAGATCTGGTGCTACGGCTCAAGCAGAAAGAAGGACACAAGCTCGAGCCACCATGGGAAGGATCCTTCATAATACACGAAGTTATCCCAGGTGGCGCCTATCGACTGAAGAACCCGGCGACTGGAGGCGTCTATTCCAATCCTTGGAATGTCGCACAACTCCGTAAATTTTACCCTTAGATTTATTTTTTAGCCGTAATAAGGCTATACTAGCCATCTTGTAGTTCGACAGAAAAACACATGACTTTCAGTCATTCCAATAAAATACATGGTTTCTCGACCATAGATACTCGAAGATTTCTTATCTTTACATGCTAAAAGTAACATGTACACACCCCAAAAAACACACGGGGACTACGCCTAACTCAGCATCACAGGAAAATTTATATGTACAAGGTAAACACCTTACAACAGTTTTTACAAACTATACAGAACAACAGGATATAGACATCCTACGATAAAACCCGGCGCTGAGCATTCTCAGCCGCCAAAACCCGATCTACCTCATCCGAGGTCAATCGAATGATTTCTTCTGCCGCAGGCCGAACAACCCTATAATGAGGAGAAATATCGTCGATTGGATCATCAGGAAGTCTAGCTATGGAGTTGAAGTTCACCTCAGGATGCCACAACCGGACGAGAGAGAGCCACCGAGCCGCAAGTCATCTGATTGCGAACACACTCGCGAATCTCTCCTTCTCGACCGAACACCCTGAGAAGATGGCTCCAATCTTCAGGACCCCTTTGCAGCGGATAGAAAGCGGCGTTCATCGCAATCAAAACCTCGTGAAAGGAGCTCACGAGTATCTTCGCCTGGATGACTCGGAACTTCAAGGTAGCAAGCACAAAACCTCGACTACGATCGGGCCAAAAATTATTGGCGTGAGGTCTCGAGCTGCTAGCTTCTTGAAAGATGTGGTTTTCCACCCATTGTTTCTCATTCCTGCCATCCGGCTGAACAACTGAAAAGCAAAGTTACATGATCAAAAAAGGATACAAGATAAAGAAGACTTGGGGGCTGCATTACTTACAGAGCAAATCCTTGGCAACAGACGCCAACTCATCCATTACAAACTGCTCGCGTTCAATCGCCAGTTTTTGTTTGGACTTAGCCACATCGGCTATCCCACGCAGCGCTTTTAGCTTGCGCTCACCATCAGCTACACGATCACGGAGACCTGCAAAGGTCCCAACAACGGCAACAAGAGGATTCGCCGGAATAGCAAGTCCACCTGAAGGCTCCGCAGCCACCCCAGCTACCTGAAAAATACAAAGAAGTTACAAGGAATAAGATGCCCTATTCGAGATATATTAACCACCTATTCGACAGGTGCTCGGGGGCTACTCCCATCGGGAGGAAACACACAATCACGGGAAACATTTCAGAAGAACATCTCGATTAAAACATTGAAAATACGGGAGCACATCCCAAGGTTCATTACAATCGAAACAGCGAAGTACAGAAGAAATATACTAAGGAGCTACAGTTGTGCTGCCACTCGCGGCGGTGGTCCCTCCCCTAGCACGAGCAAACAACTCGGATAACTTCCGAGCAAGGACTCCGGCTGGCTCGCCAAAACGACGAAGCCCTACCTTTTTGCCCGTAGCAGGATCGACAGGAAGCTCCGAGTAGGCCTCCTCCAAACCGGTGATTCCGTGTGCTAGCGCGAACTGGATGGCGGTCTTCGCCCCGGATTCTGACTGAGCGACCGTGTAGGCATCAAGAAGATTGCTCTCCGAGAAAATCTTCAGCAAATCACTCAGCGCGGGTGGAGACACGGCGTTGATGAGAAGGCGGCCGTGCAGTTGCGTCAGCACTCGAGTGGCATCGCCAATCAAGGTGCAGACCCCTTCGGCGTGCCTCCTGAGCTGGGCGCAAGAATCCGTCAGCGCATCCACCCGATGAACCCCAGGAAGCTCCAGTGGGACACCCAGAAGACCTACAAAGAAAAATGTTAAGATCCAAAGGACTCACCGCGACAGAAGACAAATCATAGGACAAAAGCAACTTACCCGCAAAGCGCTTGGCAAGGGGACGAAGGAGGTCGACAAGGTCGGCATCCGCCTTGGTGCCAGCTTCCTCCAAATTCTTCAGAGCAACCTGGGCAGCCGCAAGCTTTCCTTCAAGATCTGCCGACAACATGCGGGAGGACTCGAGTTCCCGTCGAGTAGCCGCCAACTCAGCCTCTTGAGCAGTTGCCCGAGTGGAGGCATTCGCCTTCTCGGTCTTCATATACTCAAGTTGAGCTGTGCAGCAATAGTTGTTAGAACCAAAGAATTAGTGGAAAAATAAAGACAGAAGAAGATGGTAAACTTACTTCGAAGAAGCTCGTTCTCCGAGGCGAGTCGATCACGGTCTGATCGAAGGATCCCGCATTCCGACTCAGCAAGGACAACACGGCGACCAACCGCCGCAAGGGAGTCGATAAGCGACAGCAAGGAACATGAAGATAGAAGAATCAGAAAGGAGAAATTTGAGCCTATACTTGATTGTAAACATTCGAGTATAGCCTCGGGGGCTACTCCCATCGGGAGCACTGTCGTGCACCCGATAAAATGAAGAAGAAGAAATAAAAAGACTATCTCTGAGCCTGTAGCCAATCACATGCGATTGATTAACAGCCTCGGGGGCTACTCCCATCGAGAGCACTGACGTGCACCCGATAACAAATCCAAAGGTGATAAAGTATTGAAGAAGCAGGCAACAAAAGTTTACCTGGCCTTGAGCAAGGGAGAGAGGATCCGCCGAGCTACCCGACACCTCCTTCGGAGCCGAAGCCCCAGCAGCGAAACTAGGAATTCTGTATTCCTTAGTCGCCGCGTTGGGGGCTACACTCGGTGAGTTTTGGACGGTGTCTACGGTAGGAGTCTCACCCGAAGCTCCCACTTTATTCCTCTTTTCGGGAGAAAGGGAGGAGGCGTACCTGCAAGGGCTGATAGCTTGCAGACTGCAATGAAGACAATATGTCAAAAAAGATGCGAAAGGAAATGTTCGACTAAGAACAAGAAGAAAGAACTTACTCGTCGTCATCCTCTTTGTCCAACATATCCGCATTCCAAGCGGTTTGGATTGTTGGAAACGAAGGAGGAGGGGCGCGCGTGCGCAGCGGAGTGACGGTGATGGGTTCCTTCCTGGGCGATTCCTCCAAAGAATTGTCTTTGGAAGTGGCCTCATCATCCCCCACTCGACGGCGTTTGCGAAGGAGGCGATCGTTACCCGAATCCCCCGCGTCATCCGAGGAGTCACTCTCGGAGCTCGAGGAGGCATCAGCAACACTGGTGTCGGCTGGACCGTCCAGGTTACTCGCCAATAAATCCGAGGCATCCTCTCAGGACGTGGGCGGGTAGCAGGTGGCTACGGTTAAGCTCTATCAAAGAAGACAAAGGAAAAGCGAGGGAAAATTCAGTCGACCAAAATTCAGAACAAGGAAAGAAATGAAGAGAGAAGGAAGGATGAACTCACTTCGGGTGGCAGAGGCCTTGACGCCTCGAAGGCCGCGACTGTGCAGTCGGGGAATTTTTCTCCCACCTTCAAGCTGGTGATGGCCGCGATCTTTTTCTCGAACTCGACGTTCGAGATCTCTTCACGACTCACGCGACTGGGATCCTCAGAGCCCTGGTACTCCCACATCGTGGAAGGCCTGTGCTGCAGGGGTTGAATTCTGCGCTTGAGGAAGATGCTCGCCAGGTGCAGCCCGTTTAGCACGACTCCAGCGGCTTGATCACGGAGGGAGGCCACCTTGGCGAGTAGCGGCGTAACGACCTGGGTCTCTTCAGCCGACAGTCTGTGCGCCCAGGACTTCCGTCACTTCAAGACAGCGAACGGGTGGAATTCCTGAATCCCACCCGAGCTGTTGTCGGTGACGTAAAACCACTTTTTCCTCCATCCTTGGGCGGAGTCGATGAAGTACATGCCAAAGTAGCTGTTCTCTGACTTCGCTTGAATCCCGAAGCCGCCCGTGCGTAGTGGTTCGCCAGGCTCAGATTCCACCCGCGATTTCTCGCGGAAGATTCGGACCTTAAAGAGGGCCTTCCAGAGGCCCCAATGTGGGCGAATGCCCAAAAAGCACTCGCAGAATACAATGAAGCACGATATGTGCTGCACTGCATTCGGAGGAAATTAATGGAGATGTATGCCATAGACATACAACAATGCCACGAGGAATGGGTGAAGGGGAAGAGAAAGTCCGCGCGACACGTGGTCCGCAAAGACCACGCGTTCGTTCGCGTGTGGATTGGGTACCTCCTCCTTTTTGCCGAGGCGCACCCGCTTCTCGGCCTCCGTGGGCAGCAACCCCTCCCGCTGCATCTCCTTGACACTCTTGGCCGTGGTGTTGGGCGAGCGCCAATCGCCCGAGCGCAGTGCGGGTTGCGATGGAACCTCTCCTGACGTCGAGGCG
>JAPCYS010003690.1:0-19957 GCA_028641055.1 Alopecurus myosuroides | reverse complement strand
TAATCGAAACCCTATCGGTTCAACCGAGGGACTTGTTGAGATGCATATTCAACAATTGGCGCCGTCTGTGGGAACGGCGGTCGCTGGATCTACGGCATCTTCGACCTCATGGTCACCAAACTTCAGCTGGAGCCCCGGAACTTCGGCTCCAACCGATCCGATCCGATTTGGGTCGGTCATCGTCGCGCCCCACTCGCCGGAATCACGCCCGGCATTTAGCGGATTGGAGAAAAGCGTCACCCTGACGTTCAGGAGCTTCTAGTTCTACGCCAACAAACCAATCTCGAAGGATCAGACTCTGAGTCGATCTCGAGCCCAGAAGTTGTCGACTCGCTGCCCAACTACGCGGGTCGCGACCTAGCAAATAGCGTCGAATCCGTCTGCCTTAACACTCGCAACTTCCACACCATCTCTGCAGAGGAACCTTGTCGGGTTGGGAAAGCTCTCCAATCTACGCTTAGGACTCACGGGCCATATCTGGCTCAGGTATGCATTGCAGGATCGAGTGATCCACCCGAAGAAGCGGAAGATAGCGCGAAGGAACATGAGCTCATCAAAGTATCGCGAGAAGCCTGGGTCAGGGCAAAAAACGGCCGTCCACTCAAGCAAGCCGATTGAAGAAGGATCCCCTCACGAAGATCTAACCGCATACCACTACTATCTAGTGAAAGAGGCAACTTTGATCAAAGAAGCTCGCAAAGATCTGGCCGAGCGGAAAAAGCTGGCGGATGAATCAAGCCAACACCATGCGGCACTCTCCAAGCGGCCGAGTGAACCATCCCGTGAAAAAGAGATACGTCTCGAAGACCGCAGCCATGGTTGGCGAATCTCTGAGCGGGGTCAGTAGAACACTCGAAACCTCCCTTATGCGCGTCGACGAGGACGGCAACGTGCACCCGACGACTCCCGCCGCCGCGGTCCTGGCTGCATCCACTTATCTGCAGGCGAACTAGCCACGGGAGAACGACCCCGCGCGGAGCAATACAGGCAAGTCTAGAAGGGGGTAGGCATGGCAGCCGCAAGACTTGCAGCCCACAGCCGCAAAAACGCGACTGCACAGAAGGACAAAGAAGCACCCCGCGGACACAGGAGTACATCGCCCAGGAAGGAGAAGTCACCCCATCGCCCCCGAGGAAAAGAAGCCCGGCGACGCGGTGATAGCCCGAGTAGCAGCGATGACAGCCCGATGGATCGAGATCGTAGTCCGCGGCATCAGAGCAGCCGCTCGCAACACCGCAGCAAGGAGCCGCGGAAGGAGGTCGATCGCGACCAGCCGGGATACAACGCGCGATCTGACATCATGCAAAACAAAATCAACAAGGCCCGAGCAGCCAGGAACCACGCACGTTCCCCAGCCACCTCTTCTGACGAAGAGTCTTGCGGCGCATTATGCTTCACTCGCGACATCCGCGAGGCACCAATGCCCAGGAGGTTTAAGCTTACAACGGAAGTGCCAAAATACGACGGTTCGCTGGAGCCGCAATCCTGGCTGTCGGATTACGTCACGGAAGTAAAATGCCAACATGGGAACAAGACCACAGCTATGCAGTACCTTAACTTACATCTTGTAGGCGCCGCACGCAGCTGGCTCGAAGGAAGACCGAAGGCGTGCCACGGATCATGGGACAATCTAACCTTCGACTTCCGCAAGAACTTCCAGGCGACATATAAAAGACCCGCGACCATCGAGGAGCTGCGAGGTTGCAAGTAGAAGAGTGGTGAGTCTACTCGCGAATACATCCAGCGATGGACCACACTTAGGAATACGACGGGAAACATATCGGAAGAGGTCGCAGTCGAAGCTTTTGCCAAAGGAGCTCGGCGAACGACCTTCAGAGATGAACTGGGGCGAGCCGCACCCAAAACCATCGGAGAACTGATGGCTATAGCCGATAGATGGGCCAACGGAGAGGACTCGGTGCGTAATGAAAAGGCATCTTCGCCAGCACCCGAAGACGACCGTCATGGTCGAAAGAAAAGGAGAAAGCATTACGATCACGACAATCGAGAAGAACTGGTAGCGGCAGATTTCACAAGAAATCGCGACAGCGGATATCGTGGAAATCGTGAATGGAAGCCAAAACCAGAGGATAAAACTCCCGAGGAGGACCTAGATGGTTACTGCATGCTACATCTATTTATAGATAAGCGCACGAGCAAGACCAAGGCAACGCACCTCCTCAAGGATTGCAGAAAGTTCATTGACATACACGAGGCCTTCTCGAAGAAAAACAGAGTGGCAGTCAATCAGGGCTACCCGCGGCTCCCAGGAGGAGGAAACCAGGGATTCCACCCGCCGCAAGCCCTACCTCCACCAGGAAACCAAAACACGGTGCTAGCCGCGCTACCAGCGCCACCCTCCGCAAACCAGGGAGGCAACGCGTATCCAAACCCAGCAGGACTCCTGGGAATGATACAGAAAGTCTGCCCGTCCCGCAGGGCCTAGAAAACAAACACACGACAAGTATTCATGGATGTCCAAGCTCCACCGTCCTCGACGCTCTGAACGCATACAGGATCAAGCTCAACCCGACCAAGTACGTCTTTGGCGTCCCTGCAGGACAACTTCTCGGGTATCTGGTGTCCGCTCGAGGAATCGAAGCCAATCCAGAGAAAATCCAATCGATCTTGACAATGAAGGAGCCAACCAATCTTCGCGGTGTGCAGCAGCTCGCAGGGCGACTAGCCGCCCTGAGCAGATTCATTGCAAGGTTAGGCGAGCAAGCATTGCCCTTCTACAAGCTGTTGAAGAAGACAGATAAGTTCGAGTGGACACCCGAAGCAAAAAAAACGTTCCTCGATTTGAAGCAATTACTGCAGAGCAAGCGCGTCCTGGCAACGCCACAAGATAATGAGCCCTTATACCTCTATCTAGCCACAACTAAACAAGTCATCGGCACGGTCATCGTAGTCGAGCAGCCAGAAGGGAAAGCATATGGAGTCCAAAGGCCAATATATTACATCAGCGAGGTGCTTTCGTCGTGCAAACAGCGATACCCTCATTACCAGAAACTCGCGTAGCGTGGTACTCACAGCTCGAAAACTCAAGCACTACTTCCAAGAACATAACGTCACGGTGCTAAACGATGCATCACTCGGCACTATCATGAACAATCCCATGGCATCTGGAAGAATTGCAAAGTGGAGCATCGAGCTAGGCGCCTGGGACATCATATATGCAGGGCGCAACTATGTGAAATCACAGGTACTCGTGGAATTCCTAAGCAAGTGGACATAATTGCAAACACCAGGACCGCCAAAATACACTAGTAACTGGATCATGTACTTCGACGGGTCGAAGAGGAACGAATGAGCTGGAGCCGGGGTCGTCCTCATATCCCCCAGGGGAGATAAACTGCAGTGCGTCCTGAGGTTGGATTTCCCACCCAATGACCCGGCATCCAACAATGACGCAGAGTACGAGGCTCTCCTTCACGGCATGAAAATGGCGATCGCCTGCGGAGCCACCCGATTGATGATCTATGGAGACTCAAACCTCATTGTACAGCAGACGATGAAGGAGTGCGATGCTATCGCGGATAACATGGTCTCCTATCGGGACATGTATAATCTTCTCGAGGGAAGTTTCAAAGGGTAGGAACTGAAGCACATTGCACGATCCAGCAACGAGGAAGCGGATAAAGTGGTAAACATGGGGTCTACAAACACGCCCATACCGCCAGGAATATACTTCGAGCGAATGATCAAGCGTTCAGTCGAGGTCAAAAAGCCAGCGGGATCACCCGCAGCATTGGAGACGGACATCAGCCCGCAAACTGCTGTTATCGAGCTCAGCCACAATATTGCAAGACAAGTTTTTCTGGTCGAGTCAGTCTGGACGCAGAAATACCTCGACTACTTGTCCAACAAACAACTCCCAGCAGATGTTTGGGAGGATCGACAAATAGTACGACGCAACAAAACCTTTCGAGTGCTCAACGGAGAGCTATACAAGCAGAGCATATCAAGAATATTGCAGAGATGCATAGCACCCGAGGATGGCAAGGAACTGCTGCGGGACATACACCAAGGAGATTGTGGACACCACGCTAGCTGGAAGGCAATCGTGGGCAAGGCTTTCCGGGCAGGATTCTACTGGCTCACGGCAGCCAGAGACGCAAAGAACCTAGTCAACAAATGCAATGCTTGCCAAAGATCCGTGCCCAAGCCACACGCCCCCGCCACGGAGCTCCACATGATCCCTATCGCCCGACCTTTCGCTCAATGGGGGCTAGACATGGTACGACCCTTGCGCAAATCTACGTCTAGCGGATACACGCACCTGCTCGTGGTAGTCGACAAATTTACAAAGTGGATAGAAGCCATGCCAGCCACCTCCGCACACGCTGAGTGCGCCGTGAGATTCCTCAACTCCATTGTGTGCAAGTTTGGCATACCACACAACATCATCACGGACAATGGGAGCAACTTCACGGCCAAGGAAACACAGGACTTCTGCGAGGAAAAAGGAATCACCCTCAGCTTCGCCTCGGTCGCTCACCCGCAAACAAACGGCCAAGTCGAACGATCCAACGGGTTAGTTTGCACTGGCCTGAAGAAACGACTACTCGATAGATTGCGCCCAGCTGCAGGGCACTAGGCCGAAGAACTACCATCGGTACTTTGGAGTCTACGCACAACTCCAAATCGGTCAACAAACTACACGCCATTTTTTATGGTATACGGAGCTGAAGTTATCCTTCCCGAAGATGTCAAATTCAGTGCTCCACGAGTAGTCGCATACAGTGAGGAAACTTCAAACAGGGCACTCGCTGAAGATGTGGACGCACTGGATGAGATACGAGATATCGCCCTTGCAAGATCCGCAGTATACCAACAATCGCTGCGCAACTACCAGAGTCGCCGTATACACCATAGATCTTTCGTGGTAGGAGATTTTGTGTTGCAGCTCAAGCAGAAGGAAGGACACAAGCTCGAGCCGCCATGGGAAGGACCCTTCATAATACACGAAGTTATCCCAGGTGGCGCGTATCGACTGAAGAACCCGAAGACTGGTGGCATCTACTCCAACCCGTGGAATATTGCGCATCTCCGCAAATTCTACACTTAGGATTATTCTACTCGCAAGAAATAAGGCTCTACTAGCCACTCTGTAGCTCGATAAAATACATGGCTTCTCAGCCATATCAATAAAAAACATGGTTGCTCAACCATAGCTGTTTGCATCTTCGAATTTTTACATGCTATAAACAACAAGTATACACCCCAAACACACGGAGGCTACGCCTAACCAGCATAAAAATAATTCTCTCAGAACACAAGGTATAACAAGGTACACACCTTATAAACACCTTAAAAATATATCTAGTGAGCTATACAGAGTTTACAGGGCTTAAGCCTTCAAAGACATCACAACCAAAATACATGATATCTACATCCTACAATTACATCTGACGACGAGGAGTCGTCTCGGCAAGCATCCGATCAACCTCCTCGGTTGCAGGACGAACGATTACATAATGAGGAGAAAAATCGTCCGGAGCGTCAGGAAGCCTAGCCACATAGTTAAAGTTGATCTCAGGATGCCATACCCGAACAAAGGCGAGCGCTACTTGAGATCCGTAGATAAGCTGCTGGCAGACACACTCGTGCACTTCTCCTACTCGAGCAAAGATCCTTAGCAAATTGCTCAACCCTTTTGGAACGGTACCCAGCGGATATAACGTCTTGTGCACAACGGAAAGGGCTTCGCGACAGGAATCGACAAGTATCTTCGCCTGGCCAGCCCGATACTTCAAGGTGGCCAAAATAAAGCCTCGACTGCGGTCAGACCAGAAATTGTTAGCATGCGGCTTCAAGCTAACCACTTCATGGACAATATGATTATCCACCCAGTGAGTTTCACAAGGTTCGTCAGGCCCAACAACTACAAATTCAGCAAAACAAGTCAAAATTGAAAAGGAAGCAAACAACAAAGTGCTAGGGGGCTCGCAAGCTTACAAAGCATGTCTTTTGCAACAGCGGCCAGCTCCTCCATCACGAACTGCTCGCGCTCAGCCGCAAGTTTCTGCTTTGATTTGGCCACATCAGCCACTCCCCGCAAAGCCTTTAGTTTGCGTTCTCCATCCGCAACAGGGTCACGGAGTGAGGCGAGCGTGCTGGCGGCAGCAACAAGGGAATTCACCTGCGCAGTAGAGCCACTCGAAGACTCTGCGCTGAGATCAAGTACCTGGAAAAGAAGCAGAAGCAAGTTCAGGAAAACAGCATGACCCCACTCGACAAACACACCACCCATCTATCGGGTGCTCACGGGCTACTCCCATCGGGAGCACATAACAGTGAAACACAACAATCAGACACTGAAGATTTCAACGAACACTTCGATTAAGCAAATACGGGAATACATCCCAAGGTTCATTATATCGATAGACCAAAACAAATATAAACTAGCCTAAGGGGCTGCAGAAGTATTACCACTCGCAGCAGGCTACCCCTTGAGACTAGCACGGGCAAGGACTTCAGAGAACTTCTTGGCAAGGGCTTCAGCCTGAGCGCCAAATGGACGAAGCGCTACCTTTTTTCCTAAGGCGTCGTAGGGAAGGCTCGAGAACACCTTCTCCGGGTCATCCGTGACTTCGTGCAACAACGCGAATTGGATAGCCGTCCTGGCTCCGCACTAAGACTGGGCGACTGAATAAGCCTGGAGAAGATTTTCATCATCCAGGAACACTTTTAGAAGGCCGCCCAGCGTAGGCAGAACCGCCGCATCCACCAGCAGGCGCTCGTGGAACTGCGTCAACACTCGGGTGTCTTCACCAACGAGGGAGCAGATCCCACTCGCATGCTCCTGGAGCTGGGCACAGGAGTCCATCAGGGCGTCCGGTCGCTAGCTCCCAGGCAGCTCTAGTGCAACCCAAGGACATCTACAAAAAGGACACCTTAAATTTCCGGGATAGCCAATTAAGATGCATTGCAACGGAAGAATAGTCAAGTGTGGCTTACCCGCAAACTTTTGGGCCAGAGGGCGGACGATGCTAACAAGATCGCTATCATGTTTGGCACCAGCCTCCTCCAATTGCTTCAGCGCCTCTTGGGCCTCGACGAGTTTCCCCTCAAAATCAGCTGAATGCTTGCGAGTGGACTCCAACTCCTTTCGGGAGGACTCCAACTCAGCCTCAAGGGTATTCACCCGAGCGATAGCTTCGGCTTTCTCGGCCTTCAGGCTGGTAACTTGATCTACAGAGCAACGAATACAGCTTAAGCAATTTTGGTGATCAATGGAAACAGTAAAATGGAGCGGGTTAACCTAACCTGAAGAGACCGGCCGTCCTCGACGAGTCGATCACTATCCACCCGAAGGGAAACTCAATCCGCCTCAGCCGAGAGCACTCGGCGACCGATGGCAGCAAGGGAGTCGAGAAGAGACTGCAAAAGCATGAGACAAAAGTTCAAGTTAGGGGAAAATCTCTTGAGTCTATACACGACTGTACACAGTCGAGTATAGCCTCAGGGGCTACTCCCATCGGGAGCACTGCCGTGCACCCGATAAAATCAAGAAAAGTGAGAAAGGGAAAAGCTCAAGCTTGAGTCTGTGGCCAATCGCAAGCGATTAACCACAGCCTCGGGGGCTACTCCCATCGGGAGCACTGTCGTGCACCCGATAGAAACCATGATAAAAAAACAGAAGATGCGAGAAGAAGAGACAAAATTTACCTGGCCTTGGGCGGTAGACAGAGGATCCGCCGAGCTACCCGAAACTTCTTTGCTCGCCGAGGCCCGACCCGTGAAGCCAGGCAACCCGTAATCTGGAGCTACGGCTGCCTGTGCGGGACTCGGAGACTTTCGGGTGGCCTCTGCAACTGGGTTTTCACCCGCAGCTGCTTCTTTTCTCTTCACAGAAGGAACAGAAGAAGCATACTGGCCGGGGCTGATGGTTTGAAGGCTGCTATGGAAGGAAAAATCAAACAAAGGCATAAGGAAAAGGGAAAAGATTCTCGACTGAAGGACAACAAGCAAGAGAAACTTACTCATCCTCGTCGTCGTCATCCAGCATGTCCACATTCCAGGCAGTAGGAACGTTTGACTTAAGGCCCAGGGGAGGAAGCACATTTAGAGGCTCCACCTGGAGAGGCTCGGTCGCCTTGCCGGATCCACAACCCAAGGAACTGTCTTTGGAAGTGGCTTCGTCATCCCCTTGCCTGCGGCGTTTACGGTGATGGAGTTGATCACTACCCGAGTCTTCCATGTCGTCCGAAGAGTCGTGTTCGGAGCCCGAGTCAGCTTCAGCGACACTGGTTTCGAGAGGGGTCTCAACATTGCTCGCTAGGAGATCCGAGGCGTCTTCAGCCGAGATTGGCGGGTAGCATGTTGCTACCTTCAAACTCTACGAAAGAAGAATAAGAAGAAAGAGGAACCTCAGTCGATAAAATTTTGGATAACAAAGAGAACAGACAAAAACAAGAGGAAAACTTACCTCAGCTGGAGGGGTTTCGAAGCCTCGAATGGCTCGGCAGAGTAGGTCGAGAACGCCTCTCCTACCTTCAACTTGGTGATAGCTGCAATCTTCTTCTCAAATTCGGCATTCGAGAGGATATCTTGGCAGACACGGCTAGGGTCTTGAGTGCCCTAATACTCCCACATAGTCGACTACCTCTCTTGGAGAGGCTGGATCCTCCACCGAAGGAAGACGCTCGCTAGGTGCAAGCCATTCAACGTAACCCCCATTGTATGATTGCAAAGGTTCCCCACCTTCGCGAGTAGCAGGAGACAATCCTGCTATCTTCGACAGTGAGCTTGTGCGCCCAGGACTTCCTTCGCTTCAAAACCGCGAACGGGTGGAACTCGTGAGCCCCACCCGCGCTGTTGTCGACGATATAGAACCACTTCCTCCGCCATCCTTGTGCGGAGTCGACGAAGTGCATCTCCAGATAGGAAATATTTGTCTTCGTCTGGATCCTGAAGCCGCCTGTGCGCAGCGGCTCTCCCAGCTGGTCGCCTAGTCGCGACTTCTCCTGGAAGACCCGCACTTTGAACAGGGCCTTCCAAAGGCCCCAGTGCGGGCGGATTCCCAAGAAGCACTCGCAAAGTACGATAAAGCACGAGATGTGCTGAATCGCATTTGGAGGTAGGTCATGGAGCTGTATGCCGTAGACATACAACAATCCAAGGAGGAAAGGGTGAACAGGAATAGAGAGGCCGCGCGAGACGTGATCCGCGAAGATCACGTGCTCGTTCGCGCGGGGATTAGGTAACTCCTCCTTCTTTCCCAGGCGAACGCGCTTGTCGCCCTCGGGGGGCAGCAGCCCCTCCCGTTGCATCTCCTTGATGCTCTTGTTGGTGGTGCTGGCGGAGCGCCAGTCACCCGTCCTCACGGCGGGTGGCGCGGGCCGTCTCCAGCCGCCTTCGATGATGATGTGGCAGCGCCACGTTTCTTCCCTCCAGCCATGAGAGCTTGTGGATGCTTGCAGAATAGGAGGTGTGCGCGAGGAGGAAGAAAGAGAGCAAATGGCCAGGAAATTTACTTTCCGCCTAAGGACGGATACTTATACAAGGACCAGACCAATCTGGACTGTAGGTCTGGCAACGTGGCACCCATCGCGGCTTCCACGCGTGAAGGGGGAACGAAGCGGCGGTGAAAAGCTGTTTCTGCCACGATCTTTACAGCAGATCGTGCACATTTACGGCGCGTGGCCCGCGGGAAAACCGGAAACGACCTCTCGTTTCCGGTCAAAAAGCTGACAAGGTGGGCCATCGTGCTCTATTTTCACTCCGTCACGTCCCATCGGGAGGAGTCAGAACGAACAAGTGCGCAATGACATCATTGCATACCTCATCAAACCCGAAAATTCCCTCGGGTGGGATCCCTGACACGAAAATTCCTTCATATGGGCATATCAAGACGCGAAAACTCTTTCGCACAAAATCCCCGACACGAAATTCTTTCCTATGGGCATGTCAAGATGCGAAACTCTTTCGCATAAAGCCCCTGACACAAAATTTATTTCGTATGGGCACAACAAGGCTTCTAGACACGAAAATTCTTTCGTATGGACAGAAAATTACAAATGCAAAAATCCTTTTGTGTAAATACAACAAGAAGGAAGATTTCTTTATTCGAAAAGTCTCGAGACAATATTCGCGAGTGCGTAGCTCCTGCCACTCTGTCACACGATGTATACACATCCTTACCCTGGATCGTTCAGCCGACTAGGCACATCCGAATGCCGTATTCTCTCGAATACGAAGGTAAGACCCAAAAGATCTCTCTTATGGGCCTGGAATCGCACTCAAGTTGCGTCCTCCAGTAAATTTCCGTGGCAACAATGTAACACCTGGGGTGTTCCCCCTAAGTAGAAAAGTTGGTTGCTTTCCTTTTTCTTTTTTTGCATCACATGCATCATATGCATTGCATCCTGTTCTCAAAACCACTCAAAAGTTCAAACCAATTTAAACTTTCAAAACATGTCTGAATTTTCCAATTAAAAGTTGCAACCTAAACACCTCAACTTGTTTTCAACTAGTTTGAAGTTGAATTTATTTAATTTGCCTGTTAATGAAATTCCCTTTTATTAACACCCAAATGATAATTTCAAATTCAAATCAAATCAATCATAATGGGCATGATCCAATTGTGGTTTAAGAATTAAAACCTTGCAAGCATTTTTTTTAAACTCACTAAAGTTTTCATAGTCTTTGAGCTTATTAAATAAAACTTGTTTATTTCCAAAATTCCAAACTAAACCCTATTTGGAATTCAACTAACAAATTAAAAATCAAATTAATATTCCAAATTTTGAAGTTAATGTTAAATTGCTTTGAATTGATGTTTTGCAATTAATAAAAATTATTCATCAAATAAAAGAACTCCCAAACCCTATCTTTATCTCTCTCTCTTTCATCCCTTACAAAAAAAAAGAGAAAAGGAAAAATCAAAAAGAAAGGTGAGCTGAGGGAGACAGGCCAGCCCACAGCCCATTTTCTTCCCCCAGCCCACCTAGTGACCCAACCCACCTTTCTCCTGGCCGGTACCCTTTCGGTCGTTGTCTTCTTCCTCGTGATGTCGTCACCTGTGTACGAACCACCTCCCCACCGCCGATCTCCTCTCCCCCCCTCTGATGCCTGCCGTACGAGCTCGGGCCCCCCATATAACCTTCCCCCTTCGCCCTAGACCCTCTCTCCCATCTCCCTCCGCCGCCATCTCCTTCCTCCCACGATTTTCCCCCTCTCCTGTACAGTAACCTCCATGGCAGGAGATGTTCGAGATCGTTGCCCCATCCCCATGGTGTACCGATCGCTTAGCAGAGCGCGGGAACGGAAGCGCCGTGCTTCCGTCGTCGTCTGCGTGGAAGCGCAGAGGAGGAGGAGCCCCAGGCGCGACGCGCTTCCACCCCGTCCGCCGTCACCATCTCAGCCCGAGCAGCCTCCCGTCGCCTCCTGCTTCGACGACCGCCACTGGTGAGGCCCCGCTGCTCCTCTGTTTCCATCGCAACGAGCTGCTGCACCGCACACACCAGCACCCCACACCTGCACTCCGCCGCCCCGCGTTGGTCGTCGCCGACTGGTTCCCGTCCGTCGCAGACGAGTTGCAGCTGGCAGCGATCGTTTTCAGTTTCGTCAGTAAAACCAGCGCCGAGTTAACCTCTTAACCTGTCCGAGCGGTACATGTTCAGTAACCGAGCCCAGCCCAGTTGGCTAGCCCGTCAGTCCTTCCGTGCGCCCGCGAGAGATCGCGAGTTCGATCCCCGTCCGGCCGAATAAAGCCACCCTTTTTCCTAATTTTTCCGCGCACCGCCCTGGTCCCACAGGTCAGCGACCCCTACTGCCACCTCACTGCACACCCGCGCCACTGTGGCGCCATGCTGGGCGGCTGGCCCACTGTCAGCCAGTGTGGGTTCCCTCCCCTCCGGTGTAACAGTCCCAGCCCCTGTTTTCTTTTCCAAAAAAAAAATGCCCTTTAACTCAAAAACTTGTAAAAATCATATCTTCCCCATTTTGAATCAGTTTTTAACAAATAAAATATGTATCACAATCAGAAAATCATGACCTTTTCAAATATGCATTTTGTTTTCTGTTTTGAATATTTCAATTGGGTTCAAAACTTCAAATTCAAATAACTCTTATGAATTTGATTAAATCCATAACAAAATCAAATATATTTCAAATGGCCCATATAAAATATGTTTTCCAACCCAAACTTCATACTCTTTCCAAATATAACATTTGTTTTATATTTTGGATAAATAAAACTAATGCAATTACTTAATGCTTTAATTAAATCATTTAAATGGTGAAATTCATAACTAATCCAATATTATTTCAAATGTCACATATGAAATATGTTTTCCATGCCAAATTGAACCACCTTTTCAAATATAAACTTTGTTTCCTGTTTTGAATAATTAAAAGGGGTTAAATAATTTAAACCTTGTTTAAATCATTTAAAATTGCTAAATTAATAACTTGGTCAACTTAAATTCTTTTTGGACATATACAATATGTTTTCAAACCAGAAAATTATAAACTTTTCAAATATGAATTTGAATTAATGTTTTGAACAAATAAAAATTCAAATGATTTCATACTTGAATTAAATTCAATTAAATCTTGTTTAAACTTGTTTAATTCATAATTAATTCATTCTAATTCTTTATTCAACAAATGAAATATGTTTTCCATCTAAAATTGTGTGTTCTTTCCAAATATGAACTTTGTTATATGTTTTGAACAATTAAAATTGGTGAAAACAACAAATGCTTGTGTAACACCTTTAAGGAACCAAAATTCCAACACTTAATAAATAAAATTCCAAACTTGGTAAACCATATTTCAAATTGAACCTCTGGTTGTTTTCTTTTTGTTTTCCTCATCCATGCATCATGCTAATTCACCTTCACATGTTGGTTAATTGTATATCAATTAATTCAACCTTAATTCATGGGTTTCCATATGCAAACCAAATTGCATATGGGTCCATTTAAACATGTTATCTTGTCAACTAGTTTATCTTGATGCATCAATTAAATTGTCATGCATCCATATCTTGATCATGCTGGATCTTTTGCCGTAGTAGTAATTGTTGCATCCGGTGTTTGTTCGAGGTTCGTTGCTTCTTCCCGGATAGGACGTTGAGATGATGTGAGCAACGACAAGTTCTGTGGATGTACCTCTACTTGCTGGATCTCAGGCAAGTATACTCACTTGCTGCCAAATGGCTGCCTTTCATCACTTGTTACCGATTTTTTCCGTTGTTCTTATTCTAGCCTTTTGATTCGATGCTTGTGTCTCGATCCTATCATGTGTTTACCTTGCAGCCATGATATAGCCTTCCTTCCACTTCCTATTAACTGTTGCTTGTTTACCTTGTTGGCCCCCGTGTCGTAGTTGCATGCTTAGTGTTGTTTGTGCTCTAGTCATGTTGTCCTTTTGTTCTATCACCTGTTTAGTTTGATAGTTGGGTTTCAATTCAATCAACAACATGTTAATGTTTTGGGTAATAATAATTTGATGATAAGGCACCGGCAGGAGGCCCGGCGTGGTTTTGAGGCCTGCTAGTGTCGAACTTAATTAGGAAAAGGGTCTTGTCTACTGATCCATGATGAGCGCACTAACCGCATGTGGGAAGCGAGTATGGGCGCCCCCCCTCAACTTGATTCGATTCGCATCTCGTCCAAATCGCCACACTTAGTTCGGGCTTTCCATTTGATGCATGCATATGCAGGTGCGAACCCTTGGCGCCAGGGTGGAACTTTTGTAGTCGGCATTTAGGGCGGCGTGGTCTTAGAGTGCTATGAGGGTCCCCCTTTTCTTCGTGGGGGCTCGATTAGCCACGCACGCACAGCATGTGGTTCTTTGGGATTGATGCGAAGAAGAGTTGGGTTGTGTTGAGTACCTCGCTTGGTGGGTTGATCCCCCGTCTGGCGGGTTATTCTTACGTGTACGGCCAAATTGGTGCATCCCTGCAGGGTTAAATCTTCTCGAGAAGCCGTGTTTTCCGCGGTTATGGATGACTTGGTGAAAATACTGGCTAACAAGTACTCAGAACAACTTACACCCAACTAATGATAACTTGACTAGTAATAGTCTTATTGACACAATAACTTGAACCATCATTAATCCAACTGTGTGAGTTATCCTCGGATTGCTTCTTTGGATAAGGGGCGAGATCTAGGATGGGTTTGTTTGATGTTAGTTGTAGTTGGTTACGATACGCTATCTTATCCCCCCTCTTTTAGTCCGATGTTGTATCGAGTCTCTGTAGTTAGTTAGTGCAGCCCGCTGCCGCTTCTTTGCAATAATCCTTTCCTTTCCGTTGAACCCAAAGTATTTGTATCTTGTGATGACTGGTTACGTCGGTATCTTGTGAGTATGGTTTATCCACTTGCCAGTACTTAACCGTACTGACCCACGAATCCTTTTTTCGTGGCTGCATATTCAACATTGCAGTCAACAGGTTTGAAGTCTGACGACGTTAGCTTGGGAATCCCTCCGGCTTGGCCTGGGCAGGGATTGTACGCTCTCGGTTATCTTCAGGACTCTTAGTCCAATTTGTATCTTGTCCGTAGTCGGACGCTATGTTGTTTCTTCCGCTGTTATTTGGATCTTTGTATTGTATCAGTTGTATCCTTGACTCGTTTGAGTCGTCTTGTATATACCTCCTCTGTTGTTGTTGTGGATTAATCGTGAACTGTTGTAATGTTATCACAAGTGGCAACCTGGAATCGGTTATTATGTGGATTTTGGCGGGAATGCTGAAATCTGCATAGTGCCCGATCTCGGGGCGTCACAAACAACACGAAGAAAAATCCTAGCTGACGCGTCTGGTACCCCTATAAGTTAAGTTCTGTTAGACATAAATCTATCTAGAACAATTCTAGATCATAAGTGATAGTCAAACTAGAACACAAAATGGATCATGATAAAGGAAACAGAGGGTTTTAGAGGATTTACAGGCTCCAGCATTTGAAGACATCGTCGCCTTCTTGGTGCAAGCGAGGTTGAGAGTCGGTGTAGACGTTGCAGGGGTCGACGAAGATCACTGGATACACGGTGACCCTGAGGCCTCCACCGGCACTGTCCGGGGACGGCGCGGCAAGGTTCCAGCTCTTCCCGCTGCTGTGCGCCTTCTGCGATCGGTGCAGATTAGGAATTTTGGGGGAGCAGGGTGACTGAACACTAACCAGGGTAGTTCGCTAGCTGCCAGTCTCCCCCTTTTATATTGTGCGCACGCAACGGGGGGGCAGAACCATTCGTTGGTTTGGTGCCCCCGATCAGGGCGTTTTTCTAACGTACGAGGAGAGGACCGAACGTTGGTTTCGGTGGGCCTCCCTCCAGATCCGTTTTTAGAAGAGAGTTATCTCTTTATCTTTAAATTCTTATCTTTCCTGGGTTCAATTCCGTGAGATCACCAACATTATCCCCCTTGATCGTTCGGTTTAAACTTCATTTGCTCATTCTCCATAGGAATAATATACCAAAGTGAGGTGTTACAACAACCAATAAAATGTTGTTGAACCTCAACACTTATGGTGCACCAGCCTATTTCGAAATGAATATCACATTTCTTATTGGGAGTGGTTCTTGGAGTGGTCCTATTATTCCTGAATCATAAGGCTTCCAGTAATCCCATGCCGACAACATGATCACGAAAAATACTGGGTGGTAAACCTTTCATCAGTGGATCCGCAAGCATACGAGTTGTACTTATATGCTTAACCTCAATTGTATGATCCAGGATTCTATCTTTCACAACATGATACTTAATGTCAATGTGCTTGGCAGCAACACTTGACTTGTCGTTACTTGTATAGAAGACTGCAGGTCTGTTATTGCAGTATAGTACAAGTGGTTTTGAAATGTTGTCTACCACTTTAATTCCGGGAATGAAATTCTTTAGCCATACAACCTGCCCAGTGGCCTCAAAACATACTATAAATTCTGCCTGCATTGTAGATGAAGCAGTCAACGTTTATTTGGAGCTTTTCCACGATATGGCTCCTCCGGCTAGTGTGAATACATAACCTGATGTGGATTTCTTACTATCCACACTACCGGCATAATCAGCATCTGAATAACCAACAACTTGCAAGTTATCAGACTTCTTATATGTAAGCATGTAATCTTTTGTGCCTTGCGTATAACGCAAAACTTTCTTAGCGGCCTTCTAGTGGTCTGGTCCTGGATTTGATTGGAATCTACCAAGCATTCCCGTTATAAAAGCCAAGTTAGGGCGTGTGCAAACTTGTGCATACATGATGCTTCCGAGAGCTGAAGCATAAGGAACCGACTTCATCTCATCAGTTTCAATTTGGTTCTTCGGACATTGGAATGTCCCAAACTTATCGCCCTTAACTATAGGAGCAGGTGAGGGAGAGCACTTATGCATATTGTATTTCTTCAGTACTCGCTCAAAGTATGCCTTTTGGGATAGTCCTAACATCCCCTTTGACCTATCTCGGTAAATCTCAATGCCAAGGACATAAGAGGCTTTGCCGAGATCCTTCATATCAAAATTCGACGATAGGAAGTTCTTGGTATCATGCAGCATATCCTTATCGCTGCAGGCCAACAATATGTCATCTACGTAGGACTAAAATTGTGAACCTACTGCCTTTAAACTTAATATATATGCAGTTGTCCACAACATTTTCCGTAAAACCAAACGTTCGAATAATCCTGTCGAACTTGAGGTACCACTGGCTTGAAGCCTGCTTCAAGCCATAGATGGATTTCTTCAGACGACATGCCAGGTGTTCCTTTCCTTCCACGACAAAACCTTCCGCTTGAGTCATGTAAACATCTTCATTAAGATCACCATTTAGAAATGCCGTTTTAACGTCCATTTGATGCAATTCTAGGTTGAAATGAGCTACTAGAGCCATTACAATCCTAAAAGAATCCTTTGATGACACAGGAGAAAAGGTCTCGTTGTAATCGATACCTTCTCTCTGTGTGAAACCTTTCGCCACAAGTCTTGCTTTAAACCTTTCGATGTTCCCTTGGGAATCATAATTGGTTTTGTAGACCCATTTGCAGCCTACCCTTTTAGCACCATTGGGAACTTCTACTAAGTCCCAAACATCGTTTGAGCTCATATATTTTAATTCATCTTCCATGGCAACTTGCCATTTAGAGGAATTCGTACTTTTAATGGCTCCTTTATACGAGATTGGATCATGCACCTTCCCGACATCACATACATCCTCACTCATGTAAGTGACATAATCTTCTGGGATGACTTTCTTCCTAGGTCGCTGTGATCTTCTCACGGGAGGGGGTGGTGGAGGAGCGTCATTATTTTCAGGATTTTCTTCGTTATCAGTATGGTGATCCTCTCCTTCTGGTATGTCATTATTGTTTTCAGAATTACCATTGGGTTCATGATCTAAATCACAAGATTCAGAACCATCATTAGACGTCACTCTATTTTGAATAGGCAAAACGATCTCTTGGATGGACGGGAATGGAGCACATACCCGCTTCTTCTCAAGGTCGATCTTTCTTAATTCAGTGACCTCATTATCCTCAAAAAACACCGCTTGTCGCGTCTCCACAAACTTAGTGGTATGACCTGGACAATAGAAGTGATATCCATTTCCCCTATGTGGGTATCAAATAAAGAAACAACTAACTGTTTTTGGATCTAACTTCTTAAGTTGTGGATTGAATACTCTAGCTTCAGCAGAACAGCCCCACACACGTAAATAGTTCAAGCTCGGTTTCTTTCCCGTCCACATCTCATAAGGCGTGTTCGGTGCTGACTTAGTGGGAGCAAGATTTAATATATGTGCGGCAGTCTTTAATGCCTCCATCCATACGCTTACGGGAAAAATTGCATGACTAAGCATACTTCGCACCATATCCATAAGTGTGCGATTCTGACGCTCAGCCACTCCATTCTGCTGAGGTTCATAAGGCATTGAGTACTGGGCAACAATTCCATTCTCAGCGAGAAACCTTGCAAAAGGTCCTGGAATTTGACCATAAGGAGCATGTCTACCATAATACTCTCCCCCGCGATCAGATCGTACAACTTTTATTTTAACATTTAGTTGGTTCTCAATTTCGGCTTTGAACAATTTGAACTTGTCCAAAGCTTCCGATCGATCACGTATAGGGTAAATATACCCTTATCGGGAAAAGTCGTCCGTAAACGTGATGTATGAATCAAAACCGTCTATAGACTTAACGTTAAGGGGTCCACATATGTCAGCATGAATAAGTTCTAGGACACCTGTTTCTCATACTGCTCCTTTCTTAATTGTTTTTGCGTATTTTCCTTTTGTGCAGCCAACACATTTTTCTTCATCGGAGAAGTCTAGTGGAAGTAGTACATCATTTTTAATGAGTCGTTCAATTCTCCCCCTCAAAATGTTCCCCAGACGACGGTTCCACAATTTTGAAGAAGTGCTAGTGCCCTTCCATTTATTCTCATCAATACACACATTACTCACATGCATAACATGGTCATTCAATGATAACAGATATAATTTGCCTCGTCTGACACCGAAACCAACATCTTTATTACAATATTTCAAAACAAATTGTTTGTGACCAAACAAACATTCATACATGTTATCATCAAGACAAGAGACTGAAATCAAATTCCTAATCAAAGTAGGTACATAAAGAACATTATTTAAATCAAGACGATGGTTGGTGTGGAGCTCCAAGGCGAGTGACCCTACAGCTTCAACATCAACTTCAACTCCATTTGCTACTTTAAGCCTTCTTGTACCGTCTGCTGTGGTTTGGATCATATGGAATCCCTGCATAGAGTTAGCAACATGAGTAGTTGCTCCTGAATCAATCCACCATGATCTAGAGGAGAAATCGGCATAAAATAATTCATCAACAAAAGTGATTTCATATGTACCTTTCTTCATCATCCATTTAATATAGGTTGAACAGTCCTTTCTGAAATGACCCTCTTTCTTGCAATGAAAGCAAGTGTTTTCAACAACAGCCGAGCTTCCAGAAGAATGTCCAATCTCCTTTCCTTTAGACTTGTGCATATCCTTTTTGAAGGTATTCTTTGGAGGCTTGGAAGGACTAAGCCCGTCATACTTTCTCTTGTTAGAGACAACATGAAAAGCTTGGTCCTTGTTTTGTTTCATCAGCCTTTCCTCCTCCTGGACAATTCGAGACATATCTCATCGAGTGACCACTTTTCCTTCATGGAATTGTAGTTGATCTTGATTTGATGAAATTCTTCAGGGAGGGACTCCAAAATCATTATGGTGAGTAGGTTATCACTGAGCTCACATTGTAAAGCCTTCAGCTTGCACGAAGCATCAATCATTCTCAGTACATGACTCCTTACTTCACCATAACATTTATACTTCCCAAGGAGCTTCTGAAATAGCTCAGTTTCATGGACCTTCTCGGAGCCTTTGAATTGCTCCTCCAAGGCTGCCATGAAATCTTTAGGAATATCTTTCTTGGGGAGAGCCCCAATAATCTCAGGTGAAATGGATGATTGCATCAGAAGCATTGCTACATGACTTGATTTATTCCACTTCTCCATTTTGGAGTCATAAGTTTTCTTAAGATCATCATACCCTGCGACACCATTTTCAGGCGTCGCGGGCTTATCCTCCCTTAAGGCATAATCAAATTCGCTGAAAGCCAAACTTAGCTCGATAGAATTCTACCAGCGTGGGAAATTACTCCCCGTCAGTTGCTCGACAGTGTCGTAGCGTATCGCAGTGGAAGCTGAAAAATTACATGGACGTTAAATTGCATAAATACAAAACTTTACGTTGGTAAAGAGGAATAAACATGCCATAATAAAAAAATTCTAATCCTATGCCAAAACACCGCTGGGAAGAAATGACACAAAGCTAGAACAACGTAAGGGGATGACATGCAAAATTAACACAACGTTGGTCAGAATTAATTTTACAGTCATGACATTATCAAATTAAGCATTAAAATTAATAACATAAGGTGAATATAATTATTTAATGCTTAAATTGATTATATAACATTTAAACATAAG
>JAPCYS010001781.1:0-20030 GCA_028641055.1 Alopecurus myosuroides | reverse complement strand
TTTATGCATTTCACTGCAAGTGTGGAGACTTCTTCAATCTTTTCACCTCCCTCCTTAATAACCTGTGGATCTAGTATCTTTGTTAAATTTCCTTCTGCAAACATGGTAGCAAAATCTGCAGCAAGGCCCTCGCCATCTATAGACAAATATGAAAATGGTTTCTTTCTGGTAAGTAATTCTAGAAGCATGACACCGAAGCTGTAAACATCACTTTTTTCCGTGAGCCGACCTGTGTAGATGCACATAGGGTCCATATATCCTCTCGTACCTTGTACCACCGTTGTGACCCCTGATCCATCCATTGGAACATACCTTGAAGCGCCAAAGTCTGCTACCTTTGATGTGAGAGATTCATCCAAAAGTATGTTGACAGATTTTACATCTCTATGGATGATAGGTACTGAAGCTGTTGAGTGAAGGTAGGCTAAACATCCAGCTGTCTCAGTGGCAATCCGCAGCCTGTCATCCCATGGCAGTGATATTGGTCCTTCAACGTGAAGATGATCATAAAGGGTTCCATTGGATATGAACTCATAAACCAATAGTGGGACTTCTGTTTCAAGGCAACAGCCATAGAGTTTTACTACATTCTGATGGTTAATTTGTGACAGGATAGCAACCTCATTGATAAACTCAACAATTTCCTTTTGAACCACCTTCTTTGGTTTCTTGATGGCCACGACATGTTGGTCCGACAAAATCCCTTTATAGACGGTACCATGCCCTCCAACACCAAGCTCACGTGATTTATCAAAATTACATGTTGCCTTCTCTAGCTCTTCCAGGGATATGATCATTTTTTCTGCAATATCAGCTCTTTGCGATACCAATTGTTGCAATAACTGTCCACGATTTTGCTCGAAGAACTTGCGCTTCATCCTTTGTGCCCTTCGATGTTCAAGTTTATTGGAACCGAAGAATGCAACGAGAACCAGAAGTACAACACACGCCCCAATCGCAATTCCAATGGCGATGTACATACCTAATCAAAATACATTTTTTTACAATATTATTTATTTTCCAGCATGTATTGTGTAAGTAAAGATAATCAATTCAGAAAGGTGGCGTTTTTCTCACCCGTAGATATGGTCTTGCGATGGCCACCTGAAGCCAGACAAGTTAAATTCAGTTACCATGGTAATTAAGGAAGGGAAATTAATTGAGAAATGCTGCACAATATATTAGCCTGGAAGCAGACAGGCTAACCTTTGCAGCCATCGTGGTCGGGGCTATAGGGATTGCCGACATAACTGTCCTCACAATGGCATGTGTAGCCTTGGTTTCCTGGTTTGCAGTAGCTGTGCTTGCTGCGGCAGAGCCTCCGGGTTACCTGCCAAGAACAATTGGGATGCAACTTGGCGTCTGGTTTGGGTAACCACCGCAGCGGCAAGACGCCCCACTGCAGAATTATGGGAACATCCCGAGACCGCATCGCTACTGACACTGACATGGGATCAACAGAGAAACCCGGTTGATGATCGAACCACCCCTCCTCCGTGATGAACACATAGACAGGTGGAGGGTTCATGCCACTCATGTACCACTCTTGTGATTGTTCCAAGTACATGGTGGAGGGCATGGTGCCGTCTGTTGACATGGATATGTGTGCCTGGCAGCAGCCCATGCCATAGCAGCCCACGACACCGTTAATAGGGGTGTCCGCGGTGGAGCCGAAGCAGAAGGATGCGCAACCGCCGTAGATGCCGTCGAAAAAGTGTCCACGCAATGCTGCCTTTGCGTTGCACCCAACGAGTGTCAGTTGATTCTGGATTGATAGCCAGAAGGGAGCCTCACCAGGCCTCCCGAACAAAGAGCTAAAAGCGAAATCATTTTGTTGTTGAGAGGTGGTGTCTATGATGGCCCCGGTGCGGAAGACACGCACCGTGGCCTCCTGCAGGTTGATAGAGTCAACTAGTAAGGAGCCGTTGACGCCGAGGAGCAGCCGTGGGGGGTGATGCCCTGTGTCGCAGGTGAGGTTCAACCCTGGCAAGTAGCAAGTAGCTGGACCCATGCCAGTGATCCCAAACGGGTACTGCACATCTATGTGGCCGCATGACCTGTTGCAGCTTCCTGAAGCGCGAAAAAGTATGTAAGATGATGTTTTAGCTAATTTGTTGTATGTTGGACATTTATAAGTCTCGCATGTCTTTATAGAGAAAGTACACATGATTGCATTTTTTTTTTGCAGTACATAGAAAAATACATTCATACTTGTCTTAAGAGATAGTTAGACATGAACAAATTAATTCCACCGGAAGTAGCAGCCAGCATTGCTTAATTACCTGTTTCTTTGTTAGAAGTGAAGCATCCACCCGGAATGTAGGGGTCGCCATGAGTTCCTCCTGGGCAGTGGCAAGAGTAGGATCCGATCGTGTTGACACACTCGCCGAAGCATGATTTGCCTTCTTTTCCTTCGCACTCATCATAATCTGCGCACACACCCTCTTATTATGAGTATAAAACCATCAGAGTGAAATGTTCGAAAAACCACCAGCTTATATTTGTAATACAAAAAACCGTCACGATTCAACTGAAAGTTTCTGAATAAATCTAAACAGAGATATGGAATTTTATATTCGGTAACTTGCAGCTGTAGAGTGCCGTATTTTTTCCGAACCTAAACTGCAGGAGGTTAAGTAAAACTGGAAATTTTATCAAAGTACTCATGACTTGAATGTGGTTAAGTAAAAAATATTGAAATCATAAAAATGAGGATATATATTGAATTGATATCAGATAAGGTGTGGAGGTAACCTGTGCATCCGTCGGTGAGGTAAGGATTGCCGATGTAGCCCTCTTGGCAGTAGCATCTGAAGCCTCCTCTACGCCCTCCGGTGCATGTCCTCTTCTTGGTGTTTGCTGGTGGTGTGCCATGGCCGATAATCTCCCAGTCCAGCTCCAGCTCTGTATGAACTTGAGTGGATTGATTGGACGGGGACAGGTCATAGTTTTAAATAGCCCGCTATAGCCTCGCTATAGCTCCGATATAGCTGTTTGAGCATGTTGCCGCTAAATGATGCCGTGTACAACTTGCCGCTATAACGCCGCTATATCCCGCTATATGTCCGCTATAGCTGTTTTTAAGAGTCGCCGCTATATGCAATATCCCGCTATTTAAAACATTGGGACAGGTATGTCTGTACCAGCCCAAGGGAATTGGCGTATTTATCGAACCACCCTCTGTACGCGATGTACATGCGCGGCGGCCACCTCTGGTCGATGGTCCTGTTCCAGCCAAACCATTTGAGCTGCAAGTCGTAGGACGCGCTGGAGGCCGGCAGTTTCTCTTGGCTCACCACGACGGGCGCACGGCAGCAGCCCACGCCGATGGTGCCGCTGCTCCCGCATCCTTGGATGCCGCCAGATCGCACCACCTCCAGGGTCCCGTCCTCGCTAGCGCAGAAGGCCGAGCATCCGCTCACGGTGATGTTGCCATTGGTGAGCGTGGTCTGAACGTTACAGCCCGTCAGGATGAGCTCGTTGCTCCTCGACAGACTGTAGGGGTCCTCGTCCCTGAGCCCGCCGAGGAAGGCCAGAATCGAGTCTATGTCGACGTCGAGGAACAACGAGCCGCCGACATAGTTGGTGCCGATGTCGATATAGACAACTTGGAGGGCTCCGAGGAGCAGCCGCGGGGGCTGCCGGCCTCTCCTGTCGCAGGTGAGGTGGTACCCCGGCAAGGAGCAGTTGGCTTGGCCGAGGCCGAATGGGTACGGCACCAGCACGTCCCCGCACCTGGTGTTGCATCCGCGCAACCCCACCGGTGGATCTGCTGCTGATGCTGCGTCTCCAACACCAACACAGAGTGCCAACGACGGCAGCATAAGGGCCGCTATTGCTACCGAGATGCTTAGTTTCGCCATTGATGGATGTGGCAGACTACCTAGTGCTACAGAGAATGTTTCACCTGGCATGGCTACAACCAGGCCTGTCGTAGTGTGCATTAGGTTCAGATCTCACATACTGCTGGGAATCAGACCACTATGATTAGAGTATACAATTGCACAGAGGCCAACTTGTTCAATCTAAACACCAGCTAGCTAGCTCCACTGCCAAGATTCCCATTGATGATTATCCTAAAAAAGCAAGTGGGCTATTTTGCACCGCGTTGAATCAACCACAATGAAAGTCAACTTGCGAGATGTCGTCACAACTTACAAGTTTGATATGGCTCAATATATAGGCACTTGTCAGGTAGCATGTGGAATTATGTTTAGATGCGACTTTCGTTCTAGAGGAGGCGTTTGGACGTGACTTTAAGAACCATATAATGGAGTACATGGACTGGACTGTTTTTTTCTTCTTCTGGCCGAAAACATGTTGCTCCCGCCTAGATCTAGATCCAACATGATTTAAGATCTGCGTTTGAGGAAATGAAGGTACATTCACACATTTGCAAGATGGTCGACATGCATTCACGAATTCAAGAGGATTTCTCCTTCATCGATTTTTTTTTTCTGACCACGTCTGAGCCCATCATGGCACCTTGCTAAAGAGCCTCGTGCCATCAAATAAACATTAAACAGCCAAGAAAACTTGCCCTTTTTTGATTTAAACATGACACTTATCTGTTATCCTTAGCAAGGGCGAGACTATGGCAGACTGCAGAAAGCCGGACACTTAATATGGGAGGGAGATGCTTTTGTAATTCAGATGTGAAGTCAAAGTCCATTTGAGGTTGCAAATTATGGCAACTTATGCAAAAATTTAACTAAGTGGATAGAGATTTTATGCAAAACTAGTGTAGTAGATCCCAAAACCGATCACATAAACCAACAAAAAGTTCTGATTACGCAACCAAGTGCCTCAATATGGCTCAAATAAGTAAGAAGTGAAATTATGGCCATTTTCAGTCAGTGGGTTACGAATATCCAAGTCTATATTCTTCTGAATATGAAAATGATATGCTTATGGCTCTCCGCCGATGTGTTGTAAAAGACCACTGAGTGATAACATGACATATTATATAGGTGAGATTGGTCGCTAGCAAACAAAATGTTTCTTTTGTTACACTCCAGAAGAAAACAAAATGTTTATTTTGTTACACTAGCAATGCTCTCCCACAATTACCAAACATGACTCTATCTCTAAACGTTCGCCGGGCGAAAACGATTTCGCCGGGAGAGAGCGGTAGAGACCATGTGTATGAAACATGTAAACCATGTTGTGATTGTATATATTGAGCTATCACCTACCCCCAGAGGCAGTGGCGGATACAGAAACGGAGTAAAACCCGCGCCAAAAACTAATTGCAAAAATGATCTACTAAAGAAGACTCTCTGTAAAGGCACCAAAAAACTCTTGTAAAAACAATCACAACATGGTTTACAACCCTGTGTGTAGCAACCCCCCCCCCCCTTAAGCTCCCGCCACAAAATCTCGGCCGTTTTGGGTCGAAACACATCAATACAAAATTCAGGTGGGGTTATCCCCCCCGGTGAAAATTCAAAAACAAAAACACAAAAGAAATAGTAGTGCGATGATTGAGTTTGGATAGTTTGTTCAGTTTGAAGAGGTTCTTCAGTTTAAGTATTTGTATTAATTAAGGAAAACGCTGACGATAAGCCGGGGGATCGCGCGTCTCGATCCCCCGCCTCCTCCTCACGACACGCGTCCCCCCGTGCGGGACCACGCGACCGTTCTTATCTCCTTCGCACGCCCACCTACTCCCTCCCCCCCTTCGCTTTCTCTCCACCCCGCCGCCCGCTGCGGGACGGCCACCGACACCACCCCCCTCGCCTCTGCACGCCGGCGACCTCGCCTCATCACACCGCCATCATGGACGCGCTCCAGTCCACCTTTGGCGTCGCGGCCCTGTGCGCAAATCCTCCACCACCGCTACGGCCTCTCCCGCCGCCGCCGATGACGGAGACCTCCAGGGGGACGACGGTCGCGGTGCGCTCCCGCCGCCGCGTTTGTGCTCGGCGCTTGGCTGCGCTTCGAGACGGCCGTTGTCGCCTCGCGGCGCTTGCTGCAGCACATCGAGGCGTGCTCTTCTGCTCTTATGGAGAGCTCGCGCCCGCTCTGGTGTTGATTGCCGGGGGGGGGGGGGGGAGGCCGCGCCGCCTGCAGCTCCCACGGCGGCGACGCCATGCTCCCCTCCATTCAACTTTGCAGGACCTCGTCGGCGCTGGCGGCCACGGGAGCAATTTCTTGTAGGTTTATAGCATTTTTTTCATCGTTTTGAGCAAATCGAAGACTCATTTTGTAGCAATTTTTGAGATGAGCATTTTTTTCATCGTTTTGAGCAAATTGAAGACTCGTTTTGTAGCAATTTTGAGATGAGCATTTTTTTCATCGTTTTGAGCAAATCGAAGACTCGTTTTGTAGCAATTTTGAGATGAGCATTTTTTCTCATTTTTGTGCACACTACGGAGCAATTTTTTTGTAAGGTTTGTAGCAAATTTTCTCGTTTTTGAGCAAATCGACAGACTTGTTGTAGCATTTTTTCTCCTCAAAATTCTTGATCTGGTGCAAATTTGATATGAGCAATTTTTTTTTTTTTTGCTACAATGCGGAACAATTTTTTTTTAGTTTTTATAGCAATTTCTTCTCGTTTTTGAGCAAATCGGCAGAGTCGCTGTAGCAAATTCCTTCTCCAAATTCCTTGATCTTTTGGTGCAAAATGAGTTGTTTTTGGGGCATCGATTCAGATGAGCTTTTTTTTCTTTGTTTTTGCTACATTGCTGATGGTCAAGAACAAACATTGGGATGCTCCAAGCTTTTGAAGCAACCGACGGCAAATCGGCCAGCGGCGATGCTCCTTAGGGGGCCCAGCGGTGGTGCTACCGGGGATGAGCTGCTGGAGTTGGGGACGGGAAGGAGTAGGGGGGCTGCTGGAGTGTGACAGCGGCGCCAGGTGCTACTGGAGATGGGGACCGGGCGGAGATCGCCGGCTTCTGCGGAAGTCATGGGCGGGGCGGAGCACCTCGGTCGTTGCCGGAGCTGGGGACGGGAAGGAACAGGGGCAGCGCGGCGTCGCTGTCAGAGATCGAGGGGGCGGGGAAGGTAGCGCGTGGGGGACGAGTTTTACGAGCGCGGTTAAGTTTTGATCAGAGGGTTCGTACGGCACGCATCGTGCGGCTGGGGACCCGGGGGATCGGGGGATTTGATCCCCCGGGGGACGCTCAGCATCCTCCATTAATTAATTGGTTCGTATTTAAGAACGAGATATAGAATGGAGCCCTTGACCTGAAGAAAGGCGGCGGCGCATAGAAGCCCTCAGGCTTCAGGCGGTCTGCCCTGGACCTTGAGAACAGGAGGCGGACAGGCAGGGCGCAGCCGTGCAGGGAGGCCGGGGTCGGGCGGCTCGACGGCCGGCGGCGTGGGCGCGTGGCGGCGTTGCTGGGTGGGTGGGGAGGCCTGGGCTCCTGGAGTCGTGGAGGATGGAGGGGAGGCCGACGAGCAAGCGTTCGGCAGCGAGTTGGGCCAATTTTGGTTTTTCACGGATGGTGAGCAGAAACTTCAGGTGCGCCCTCAACGTCGACATGGCCCAATGGCTATGGCCCTTGTTGCCCTGGGCCCGGATCCGTCAGGTACGACACAAACCAACCGAATATACTCTCCTTTTACATCATTGGTATGTGAGCAACTTGTTCTTTGATCAGGACAACTTCTTGCTGTGCAGGGCACATGCGAAAAGAGAATTTCACTCCATAAGGCCTTGTTTGGCAGCAGTGTATGGACCGGTTTCGGGGTGTGATTTCCGGGCCCAACTCGAGACACCCAGAAACACTCCAGGACCGTTTGGCAGGCCAGGTTCGGACGGGCTAAGCCCAGTTAATCCCCAAAAAACTCCTAGGGTTCGAGTGGAATCGAGACACGCCTCCGCCCTCGCGTTTCTCCATGACTCGGCCACTCGGGGCGCAGCGGACGCTCCCGTCGCCGTCCCCTTCTCCCGTCCCCGCCCCCCGTTCTTGTCGCCGGAACGTCGACGCCGTCCTCCGTTCCCCCTACGTCGACGCCGTCCTCCGCTCCCGCATCCTCCCTTCCTAACGCCGCCAACAGCCGCCTTCTTCCATCCCGCCGCCATCCGACGCCGACTCTCCTGAAGCCCCCGTCAGCACCGACGCGAACGCCCAGCTCATCGGGCAGCCCTCCTCCGGTACGTCTCTACCTCGTCCCCTCCTCTCTTATTCTAGTCCTAATTTTCCCTTTTGTATTTGAGTGTCTAGGGTTCTTGATGAGTTCTTGATTCGGACTGCCAGGGATGAGTTAGATCCACTGTGTTGAGCACATTTAGATACACCAGCCGATGAGTTAGGATCCACTGGGAACCATATGCATTTACTTTTGCTAGTTGTGTATTTCGAGTGCTCCCCATATGCATTTACTTTAGCAAGAATGATCATCCTATGTATCAGAATGGAGGCAACCTGTCTATACATGTAGCGATGGTTTGTTAGTCCATGTTGTTATCATATTGTCAATATCATGCCTATAGAAACTTGATATGTTTTCTGTTTAAGACAAGAATATATTGCTTGTTATCATATTGCGATGGTCAACTCTTTACTTTCTCTACATTAACCTGGCCCTTAAGTAGCAGCATTACTCGTCGGTGCTACTTAATTCTTTGCGAAGTCTTGGTGTGGATGTAGACTAGAGTGGCTGTAATTATGGGGTAGTATGTGACTGCTTACTCGAGAGCATTTATGGCAGGTGTTGATTATTTTGCCTGAATGTTGTTAACACACATCCTAGTGATGTTCACTAAATTTTGAAACCTGGTCAGATTTGATGATTTTTATTGTGACTAGAGGCTACTGGACGTGTTAGATTTGATGTCACTCCTTATGCTAGATTACTAGAGGATATGATTTTTACAATTCAGGCTAGTAGTTTATAGTGCAAAGATTTACTTTCAGAAGAGAAGTATTCTGCATGAGTGTGTATTTACTGCTTTCTGGATGGTTGTGTGTAAAGCTGCTACAGGCTACATGCATTGTAGTTGATTACTAAAGATTTTCATACTAGTGTAAGTAAAACATATTGCTGTTATTCAGGTGCATAATATATTGGTTTGTTGTGTTACTCTCTCTGTTTTTAATAGAAATGCTAAGTGCATCCAGCCTGTTAGTATAGTCGATGCTGCAGTAGCCTAGTAGTCTGATGCTATGTTTATTTATCCTTCTTTCAAGGCTAATAGTGGAACTTGTTTATTTGTGGAACCAACTGGTCCAATCAGACTTGAGATAGTACATACTTTATTGTTGATAGTCTAATGTTGTGTTGCTAGCATTCTGTGTGTTGCCTGATCAACTCTGTTAACGCTTACTGTGTTAGTTGCCTGTATGCATCCATTGAATTTTTTATATATAGTTTTGTTGGGTACGCATCGGTGGAGAACCCACTGACCTTAATTTACTTGACATATTATAATTGGCCTTGCACCAGTTGATTTAGATAGTTTGGTACCAATCTGAAGATAAGTTGAGGTTTATAAATCTGCTTTGGTATATCTACGACCTCCGCTTTTAGGCATTTTTTGAAGTGTCAAAATCCATGTTTGTGCCCTTCTTATCTTACCAATGCATGTTTGCTAGTCATTTAGATAATAATCTTTCAAATTATGTATGAACCAAAGTTATACTTGTATCTTACTAGTTGCTTTTATTATTTTACATTAGTCCTAAAATGAATGAACGGAGCTTAGAGCGTATTAGGAAGAGGAAAGCTGATGATGACGAAGAGCTGATGTTCTTCATTCTGCCTGCATTATACTTGTATCTCGCACAAACAGAGAAGAATAAACGGCATAGCTCTGTCTTGTACGGCAAGAAGAGAGTTAGGGAATTGCTTGATGGACATCTTATGAATTGCTTGGTAGCTTTTAGGATGGAACCACACATATTCAGATGGCTGGCATCTTACCTTAGAACTGAAGGACTCACAGAAGATAGTATACTCAAGGTGGAAGAGAAGCTGGCCTTCTTTTTCTATATGATATCACATAATGCTTCATTTCAAGATCTACAATTAGAGTTTCAGCATAGTAATTGGACCTTCCACGAGTATATTAAGGAGTTCTTTGACATCATCCCCTTCCTAGCAACTCAATTTGTGAGGCCTCGGTACATTGATGAACCACATCCAAAAATTGCCATGGATGATCGCTTCTTTCTTCGAGGTTTCATCTTTTTCATTGACACTTCCAAAGTTTCTTCTCGTATCTAAAAATCTTATAGTTTTAAAAAATGACTTCCCTTTCATTGCATAACTGTATAGGTGCCATAGATGGCTCTCATGTGGCTGTCACTAGAACTCCTCATCTTCGGGCTCCGTGGAGGAATAGGAAAGGCTCTCTTAGCCAGAATGTCATGATTGCATGCGATTTTGATCTGAACATAACTTTTATTTCATGTGGATGGGAGGATTCTGCCACCGATGCTAGAGTACTCAGTTCTGCTATACTGAAAGGTTTCAAAGTACCAAATGGAAAAATTTATCTAGTTGATGGTGGTTACGTAAACACCCAGTCCTTTCTTGCACCATACCGCGATGTGCGGTACCACTTGAAAGAGTGGGAGCATGGTCGCCGTAGGCCACAAAATCACATGGAACTATTTAATCTCTGACATGCGGTGATGAGAAACCATGTTGAAAGGGTTTTGGGCATTCTGAAGAAGCGGTTCCCTATTCTGAATGTTGGGACCTTCCATTCAATAGAGAATCAAGTGAAGATTCCGGCAGCCGCAAAAATACTCCATAATATTATAAAAATGCATGATGGAGATGAGGAATGGCTCGACAACCAAACTTAAGTTACCATAGACCCAGCTAACTTTGTGGATCTACCCAATGGTGAAGACGATAACTACCAAGGAAACAACCGCCAAGAGAACAACCTCCAAGGCAATATTTTGAGGGACCAAATTGTGTGGAAGATATGGAATGACTTCGAACAATAGTAGCTAGTGTCATAGGTGTAATGTTTATCATGTAATAACTAATACTCCCTCCGTCCACTTTTATAAGCCATTTCAATTTTGTCCACATACATTCTAAAATGAGTGAATCTAGACTTATTTTGTATATAGATTCATTCATTTGACTATTTATGTGGTCAAAACGAAAATGGTATGTAGTGTGCCTTATAAAAGTGGACGGAGGGAGTAGCTGTCTTGATCATGTAATGAGGAACTATTATTTGTCTTTATCATGTAATGAGGAACTATTTCTAGTATTTATCATGTAATAAGAAACTATTTCTAGTATCTTTCATCATGGGCATCTTGCAAATTTGATAAATTGTCATCATCTTGTGTTTTGTTTTTAATCCCAGGAGATATGCATCCCAAAGCATCTCCAACATATGCAAAAGGCTCTCCTAAGTATAACCTGATTCAATCCAACACAGTGGGAAGGAAGTTTAAGAAGAAGGCTTTCCCGAAGGTCAAAAGGTCTTCTCCAAAAGGTATTCAGTCTAGACCATTGCAATTGAAACCTCTTTTCTGCTCTTTTATTACTTGTTCTTTTGCAAGTGAAAACTTTTTTCTGCTCTTTTATTGCTTGTTCTTTTGCAAGTGAAATTTCTTTTACAATTGTGTAGGTGGGAGACCTAGAGCCTCGTGGAATCTTGGACTTGAAAAAGCTCTTGTGGACATACTCCATGAGCACAACACAACATATTACAGAAGTCAAAATGGGTTGAGTAGCGAAACATGGAAAAAATGGTAAAACTTTTCCATGCTAGACACTCGTATGTTCAATTCACAAAGTCGCAGATTCAAGAAAAGGAGAAAGAACTCAAGAGAGATTATAGGATGCTAAAGGATGCACGCATGCAAAGTGGCGTTGGCTGGAATGAAAGCAAGTACATGATAGAAGCCGAGCCACACCTTTGGGACAACTTGGAAATTGTAAGTTGTTCATTCTGACACTCTTGTTACTAAATTCGTGTTTGACACAACATGTTTGGTACAAGCTCCATCATGTTAACAAAACTTGACTCAACTTTTGTAGTCATTCGGTCAAAGGATCAAATGATTGAAATCCAAAGCCTTTCCTCTCTATGATTCACTAGGACAACTATATGAAGGTAAGATGTACTATTTTTTTGCATGGAATTTGAAAGAATATTCTCATTTAAAATGTTATTCAGTTGCTTCCTTTTTGGCTACCTTTTTTAGGTAGCATAGCTATTGAAAATCTCAACTTCACATCCACCTCAGCGCCATTGAAGGATGGTGTGACAGAAATAGCAAGTGATGACGATCATGAAGCTAAAAAAGACATCGAGAGAGAGGCAGTCGGAGAAGAAAGTGAAGATGAGCTCCAGATGTTGGATGATGCTACTGCTGCGCAAGGGAGGGCTAAGTGGAGCATGAGGAAGCCCGTGCAAAAAGGGTTGTCGGTGGCTCAAGAAAGAAACCTAAGAACAGTCCTAAGAAGAGGAGTGCAAATGGAATTGTACAAGTGATGGAGAGATTAGTGCATATTAAAGAAAAGCAAGCTGACAAAGAAGTTGCCCATGACTTCACCATCACCAGATGTATGGAGGCGTTGAAGACAGTGGAGACAAGATCCCGGCTTTGGAGGTCTTCAAAAATGCTGCCAACCGTGAGATTTTTGTGAAGCTTGCTGCTGATGAAGATGGAACTGCTATCGACTGGCTCCGCGTACAGATATCCAAGTTAACCTGAGGTACAACAGCTCAAATTCTTGTTTGAATTCATGATCTATACTTGATTGGCATTGGTTCAATTTTCTCATACATATTAATTTTATTTGAAAATTTACTTCACTAGCGAAAAATGTTTTTCTTACACATGTTAGTGGTTTAGAATTACCATTGCAAATTTATTTATGTTTTTCTCCCAAGATTGAGCACTTGTACTGTTGTACTTAAGAGTTTACATACATCTTTCATTCCTGCTCGCTGAAGTATATATGTGCTCATATGGTCATATCATCGGAAACAATTAGAATCTGATTGTATGCGAATCATGATTTGAAAACAAACATGTCACTCTAGTTGCGAATGGTGATCCAACACCTGGATTTTTTGGCTGGTATCTTTACTTAAGCCAAAGTACAACTAGTGCTCTCGTGGCTTAAAATACACCTTTTTTTGGAAGATTTAAACTACACTTACCGAAAGGGAATGAATGAAGAAAGTACCCTAATAGAAGTATAATTTTAAAAAAGACACCTGTAGTTAGAATTCGGATCTCCACTTTGTCCTGCTGGCAAATTATCTTATTTCCTTGGTTTTATTTTGAATCCTACTATGAACCGCAGTACCAAGCAATACATTGCCAAAAGGCAAACAATATCTCGAACTTGTGTTGTGCGCACTCTATGGCAGAAATTGAAGAGGCTGGCTCTTTCAGCTTCACATAAACGGACATAAGCGTTCCACGGTAGTCTTGATAATTCTTGTATCGTCTCAACCTTCTAGACTCTACCTTTCAAGGTGATACCCTGATCCTAAATGTGGTATAAAGCAATAATTATGACAATCTTCTGGACTCTACCTTTCAAGGACCTCCTGTTAAAAGGACTTGTTTTCTATCTAATCGAATGGCAGAGCATCTGCCTTAAGCCTAAAAAAAGCTTTATTTTCCTAAGTTATGTCCACCCTGTGGCAGAATATGGTTATAGTTGTATAGACAAGAAATAATATGTAAAGACAATAAACTAGGCAGTTATCATTTTGCAGTGAGAATCACTATAAAAAAGTGTACATGAAAGAATATCAACGAAGTAATGGAATCACCATGTTTTGAACTTTCCGGTATTCCATAGCAGCATTCCAGAAGGCCTTTTCTTTCTCAAGCATAATCTCCTTATCAATAGGCCTAGAATTAAAAAAAAATTAGGCCATCCTGAAGTAGGTTAAGCTTGGAAAAGAATTAAAAAAGGTCAAACAAGAAATAAATCTTGCATTCTAAATTAGCACCAAAGCTGTTCTCACGGGGCCCCTGATTTTACAATGAGAAAAAAGTGTAGCTTCCGCTACTGAAAAAGGAAGATATATTCCACAACCAAATATTTCATTTCGATATCCAAGTAAACGGAATTTATTACCCGTTTACCCAATCGATTTCTTCACAGGTGCTCTTGTGATTGAGCAGTTCACGAGGGTCCAGGTTCTCGCAGTACATGAGAGTGGCAGGGCGGCCTATCTTTCTCATGAAGTTCATTCTTGATACTCCCTCCGATCCGATTTAATAGTCGGATGGTTAGGCAAAGTTTTGCCTAAACCATTCATAATCTTGCGCCCATTATTTCGGATCGGAGGTAGTAGTATAATCTTCATATACTCCTTTCGTGCTGCCTCGATCTCCGCCCTTTCTTCCTCCTCCTTACGCCTTTGTTCCTCCTCTTTCCGCTTGTGTTCCTCTTCCTCCTCATCTTTGTCGACTGGGTCGAAAGAAGTGCTGGCCACAAGTTGTAGATCCTCCTCCGACTCCATTGGATTCTGCAAAGGAGTGTAGAACCGTGTGAGTTACAAACAAAGAAGAATAGCTACAGATCAGGACCTTATCGAGTACAAGGAAGATGAAACATAGAGCCAAGAAGTAGGCGTGCTAACAGAGCTACGTGGAGTGGAGTTTAACAAGAAACGAGGATGACCTGCTGCTGCGACGATCGGCAAGTCTCTCACATTTCTGGTACATACTGAAGCAATGTTGGTTTCTAATGGGATTATGCATGTGTATTTTGTACTCCTGCCAATTATGATTCTACTGCTTAGTACACTGCCAATGTGTCATTTTTATTTATTTGGATGTCTTTGTAACATTGTGCATAACATCTTCTTAAAACCTCGCATGTTCCAGGTCGGTGTTGTAGCATGCCACACACGTTCAGGTTCCAGGTTGAAGAAGCAACAAATCTTGTTTCCGTCGATGGTAATAACTGAGATGTTCTTGATACTGTAATGTGGAGGAAGATGTTCTCTTCTAATCAAAACCATTTGTGTATTCAACCGATGATATGTTCGTGTACTGATGCCTTAGTTCTTGCTCCTGATGCGTGAGATTATATTTTTATTTATGACCTCGAAGCGAAAGAATTTCTGATTCTGTGTGTTTAATTGTCGTGAAAAAGATCAGATTTTTTTTTGATTCTGCGTGCTCACGTGGTGTGAAAAAATATTACATTTTTTTTGATCTGTACTCGAGTCCTGTGAAAACATGTTTCGGGTGTGTTCAATTCATAAAACACTTGGTGGCTAATCTCCTCTGCCAAACATGTGACTTGATGGTGGGGGATTTCTGGGGAAGAGGATTGGCGTGGGGGAAGAGTTTTGGATGTGAGGAGTGTTTCCACCCAAACCCCTGGGATATTACACTACGGTACACCACAAAACGCCCTTGCCAAACAAGGCCTTAGTGGTTTTAGTGTTTATCATGATGACACTACACATGGATAAGAACCCCTCATTTTTCTGGATAAAAAGAAAACGACTCTGAAAATTTTTGGTTATAGGGCCATGCATTATCAAGAGAGGGTGCGTTAAGATATGTTGTTGGGGATTTGCATTGCACGAACAAAAACTAAATCATCATCCCTACATCCATTCCAACCGTCTGAGATTTCCCCTTCAAATCCCTGTTTTTCTGATATATATAGCAGTATTGCCGCTAAAGCAGTGGTAGTATCGCTTCTTCTGTGGCAAAGTTACTGTTGTGGTAGTAGGGAGAGCTACCACCCGGAAATGGACTTTGGGTCATATTTAGCGGTAGTGCGCTCAGAGGGCACCGGTAGAACAGCTACTGTTTCCTCTTTGGAAGCAACACCGCGATCGCCCAACCATAGAAAACGGTAATACTCCCTCCGTTCAACAATAGATGACTTCCACATATCTAGATATGGATGTATCTAGACGTATTTTAGTGTGTAGATACATCTATATGTAGACAAATGCAAGTCATCTATTGTTGAACGGAGGGAGTACTACTGTAGTACTGCTAGAGGCTCCGCCCAAATATACCGACCGCAGCTTGCAGGAGGTCCAGAGCCTTGCAGCTCGACAGAACATCCCATCGCGCTTGACCCTTGCAGCCCATATGTGCTGGCTAGCAGCAACATTTAAAGGGTGGTGCTGGCTGCATCACAAGCGGTGGGGTTCGAAGATCCTCCGTGCTCCCAGCCTCACCGCCACCGCCCTTCGTGCATCAACGAACAATTGAGGATATATATAGAGTCGGCGGCCCATGCCTTGAGATGCCGTGCATGGCTTCCATAGTGGCGGCGCGTGGATTGGGAATTGGCGCCACCGGCACGTGCCTTTGGCGACGACATACTGATGCGAGGAAGCATTTGCGCACCTAAAGATGCTACAGTGATGTGTGGATAAGAAGAAGAAGACAAGGAAAAAAAAAAAATACTTGGTAGGACCCAGTGGATCGAGCGTCTCGTGGAACATGTGTCGAAGGAGCCGAGAGACGCCACGCACGCGATCCCCTGGATGTTCCACAATGTTTCCCCTTGTTAAAGCTAGCTACATGTGGATCACCTGTTAACCTCTAATAATGTTCGTAGATAGACGACTTTCCAGAAATCGGCCAAATCGAACGGTTCATGATGGGATATTCTAATATATTAAAAGAAATAATTTTTTTATGTGTTCCAAGTACAGTATAAGCAAGATGCTATCCTACAGAACGATATTTGGAGGTACATACCTATATGAGCCAGACTACTGGTCACAACATATGAGATTAGGTTGATCTCCATTAAGTTCATGAATAGGACAATAATGTGACTAATATGCTCTACCCAAGGGGTCAGATTTCAGCAACCTAGTAGCAGTAAGACATTTGGTGAATCTACTTTACTCCCAAGGCATAGTCCGTTTTTGAGTTGTGAATGAGTGTAGCTATTTGTTCTAGGAGAATGTTCAACCTTGATGGGTCTCCATTGAAAATACTTGTATATCAAAATAGTGTTTGAAATGGGGGACAACTCCATGGGTCTTTGAAATCTCGTGGGGGATTGTTAAAATATGGGGTAGACTTTAGGCCCATCCAACAATTTCAGGAAAAATCTCTAAAGGTACATGTTGCTATGACAAGTGGTGTGAGTTTAGTCCCATATGACTAGTTGGAAGAGATTTGCGCCAACTTACAAGTTGAGATTTTCTTCCACTAGTATGAGTTGATATGAAGTGAAGAGAGGTGTTCAACAAGTGTGCCCCTCCTTCGCCACCCGCCTTGCCTCGTAACGATATGATGCGTGCACATGCCACATGTTGTTGTAATGAGCCGAGCCAGTGCGTTTATTTTGCCGGTCAGAAACGAAGAGCCCGTGCCACAAATATGTAATAAACGTCCCATAAATGCATCACGAATCTGAAACGTTAGATCATGGATGGACTGTTTTCCTACCCGAACGTGCCTATATACCAAAGGAATCAGAACTCTAGGAGACATAGAGCAAGAATATATCATATGTCCCGCCTCCCACACACCTCTGACATTGTTGTTCAATTTTGCTGCTGCCGCCGGCGATCTCATCCCGTCCACTAGGTACATGGCCGACGGGAGAGCGGGCCTCGGAAACTCTGCCTCTTAACATCCTGTACGAGAGAGGGGTGATTAGATCTTGGGGAGCGACTACTCACCTTTGTTTGTCTGCATCTCCATCTTCATCATGATGTCCACCGCAACCGACACCGAGGGTGGCCGACAAGGCAGGTACCTCTGCTGCTGCTACGACCAACTGGACAATTGGAAGGTATAACTCGCTTATCCCGCTCAAGTTTATCTGTATGTGCACAACACTAGCAATTTTCCTAGATGCTTCAACAACTTGTCTAGTACGTGCTAATATTTTCAAGTACAGGTATGTGTTTACTACTGTTTATGTGAGGCTCATGATTTATTGTTGGATTAATTTAATCCGAAAAATTCCTATATTCTCAACGGATATTTGAAGAAATTTGGACGACAGACAATGAAATCATATTTACATGAAAGTAGTTTAATCAATTTAATTTAATTTATTTGTTGGTGATTACTATCAATGATGTTCTTTGAATACCATGTATGCATCATGGCGACATTGTCATCTCATTATAATACCATGTGTAACTTGTAAATAACTAAAGATGGAAATAAGGGGAAACAAATTATGACAACATTCAGTTTATACTCTAGAAGATTCTATAAACATACTTAGTTAATCGTGTACTAAACACCACTTGTAAGATATTTGTTAGACCTTATATTTGTATACAGTTTATAGTTTGACGGAGAAAAATAGAAATCTAGCACATTAGAGATCAGATAGAAAATGTTACAATTAATATTTATCAATTTTATGTGGTAAAAAAATGTCAAATAATAAATAATATAAATCATATTTTAGCTCCTAAATCAGTATAAAAGTTTGATATAAACTTTATTAAGACAACATACTCTAGCGTCTACTTTCCAACGATGTTGGGTTGACTATCCATATCTCGATGGGGAAGGACACAAAGAAAAACGATGACTCGTTCCGCCTGAAGAGATCAGATAAATCATGGCCAAACAGTTATGCGCGTGAGGTGGACCCACATCCAAGGCGACGCGTTGGGCATGAACCGTGTCCACACCACTTAGAAGGGAGATCTTCTGGCCATCGACCAAGTTAGCTAACATGCATGTATATGTGCATGGAGCCAAAGCTGCAGTAGTAAAGACATTACGTATTTCGTGTTGTGAATTATTACAGCTACTGTGAATATAGTTCAAAAATCCGGTGCATCATTCCCTTGTATAAAACTGTCACATCTCAGCTGGTTACGGGAGGCTCTCCACCACTAGGTGCATCATTCATGTAATTTTGTGTACCTAGGTGCCTAGCTGGTAGCTAGGTTAGGTAAAATATACTAGGTACGTGTTGAATTTCCTCCGATCCTAAAAAAAAGTGTCGCCACAAATGAACTAATCTCATACAACTTATAAGTATAGCTCCCGACACTTTTTTAGGATCGAGAGAGAGAAGCTGAGATAAGAGAAGACGCACATGCATGTCCCAAAGCAAAGATGGATTGTGCGTGTGAAAGTTACCACGACAATGTTATCCCTGGACAAATAAAGTTACAACCACGATGGGGCCTCACACGAGTACTCTGATTAGTTCTCGCTGCCTATACGTAGACCCGACAGTGCACTGATAAGTTGGCAGCAGTGAAGTGCCAATATGAGGCTGCCTGCAGCTTCCCCGTTCTTCTTCTGCTCCTGCTTCTTCCCGCGCTCGCTCTTGCTATAGACCTAGGGCCGGTCGGGGGGGGGGGGGGGGGGGGAGGGGGCGGGGCGGGAGGGGCGGCCCCCCCGGGCCCAGAAATTTTGGGGCCCCCTCCCAGCTATGTGTAAGTAGACTTCATTTTTTGTTTGCCAAAAACAAAAAATCAATCCGGACGAGGTAATAGTTGCTTACCAATTGGACTTGAAACTTCTTGTCGTACCTGCACCGGCACAACAAGAATACGCGATCAAGTATGCCCAGTCTATACGTCATGTACTCCTATACGTCACGATAGGTGATAATTACACCATATATACCGATTCGATTTCATCGGTTTCGCGTCTGATACGACGAAAAATACATCTGTATCACAACATCAGGCCCTGTGACCGCATCGGCCGTCGATCCCGCGTTGCAACTCAGCTTATTACGTGATTCCTTGTCGTATTCCCGGTCATTTCCCATTGACCAAGACGTCGCGCCATTAGAAGGTATTTGGTTAATTTTGATCTTTCCTATTTCTTATTATAGATTTATGCCCTAATGTGGATTACTAATTTTTTTTGCGCAACATCTTATTGAAACCTCTATCTAAGAGTATGAGAAGACAAGGGAGGGAACGTAAAAAAAATGATAAACTTCTTTTCACATTTTTGGAAGAGTAACAACGAACACATCAATAAACCTAGACGAATAGGTGTTGGCTCTTGCAGTAATAAAGTAATGTTAATTTTGACAACGTGATCCATATCGAATACTATGTTGACATCAACGTGGATAATAACAATGTGAGTGATCATGAGCCCATAATTATCATCGTTAATGACTTTGCTTCTAGAAATTTA
>JAPCYS010004098.1:0-20086 GCA_028641055.1 Alopecurus myosuroides | reverse complement strand
CCTTATTGGACATGGTGTGATCTATGATGTCCTTTCCTGATATGCCTTTGTCATTTTGGGGTTATGCTTTAGAAACTGTAGCTTTTACTCACGCCATCAAAATCCGTTGAAACGATCCCATATGAGTTATGGTTTGGGAAGAAACTCAAGTTGTCCTTTCTGAAAATATGGGGATGTGACGCGTTTGTAAAGCGTTTACAACCGCTGAAACTCAAACCCAGAGCGGATAAGTGTGTATTTGTAGGTTATCCCAAGCAAACAGTTGGGTATTCCTTTTACGACAAAACCGAAGGCAGAATGTTTATATCCAAAGGTGGAGTATTTATCGAGAAAGAGTTTATCGAGAATGGTTTAAGTGGAAGGACAATACATCTTAATGAGATCGAACAATCTGAGCAAGACGTGCAAAGTAGCGCAGCCCCGGAAGAAATTCCGGACATGCCTATGGTGCGTGAGCCTCCTGGGTCTGCAAGTGTTGCAAACCCAGGAATCAATGCACCTATTGAACCACGTAGGTTGGATACACTTCATCTTCCAGTCTAGAGATGGGGGGACCAAGTAATTCTATTGGAAGACGGTGAACCGGGTACATACAAAGAAGCAATAATGGGCCCCGACTCTGTTAAATGGCAGAGTGCCATGAAATTCAAAATAGATTATGATGGTTTCGTACCATAGAAAACAAAAAAATCCTATAGTAAGAACAACCAAGTGATCATGATCTAATATAGAGGACATATTCAACATGTAAAACAAGTTCTAGAAGAACTAACACTCGAAGACCAAAAGTGTTACGAGATCGAATCTCGTGGAAGATGTAGACGAAAACTTTCCTACCTCAAGACCGCGAAGATGAGCGCTGCATCCAGAAGAGCTTCCGTGCTCGATCACATGTGCGGCCCGACGACGACCTCTATTCGCCTTATCCAGCGGGGTAGCGGAAGTAGTAGATCCAACAAAATCTCCAACGGCACGACGATGTGTGTATGGTGGAGAAAACTAAAGGGCATGGCTTTACCAAGCTGATGACTAAAAGGTCAAGCAGCGAGAGAGGAGAGAGAGTGTGACACAACTGTGTGCGAGAGGGAGATCCTACCCCTCCTATAAGGAGGGGGAAGGTGGCCCAAGGGGGTGGTGCGGCCAAGCATGGCTGCCCAACGCCTCCCACTCTTCATGTGAGTGGAGTCACCCACTTAACCTCCACTAAAAAAATTCCAAGAGTTATTTTCTTTAAATAATAAATTTTTTAATATTTGTTAATTCTTTTAACAAACATTAACACATAACCCCTTGATCTATTTGTTAATTCCATTTACAAACATTTGACAAATATCCCTTTAAACTATTTCAATATTACCCGAAACAATTTCGGTGTTGCCCAAATTTTTTTACAATATTTTGTATCCACTCAAACGCGCCGTCAAACTTTAAATGTGTCACCCCACTGTTCTTGAATAATGCACACATGATCGAGACACCTCTCTGATCAATAGTCAACAACGGGACTTGAGATTCATAATGACTCCTATGCATTCAACGATGAATCTTGTGATTGCATGAACCATAAATGTCGTAACCAATTCCTTTTGTCTCGCGATATTTTACTTGTCCGAGATCTGATTATTGGTATTAACCATACCTAGTTCGATCATGTTATCAGCAAGTACTATTTTACTCGTTCTATGATATGACATCTTTGTGACCTTGTCATGTGTTTGCAAGCGGCGTTGATGTGATATCATCTAGAGGGCCTAGAGTATATATCTTTGTCATCTGGATGGACAAATCCCACTCTTGATCTATTAGTCTCAGCTAACACTTTCAGAGTAACTAACACCGCCTTTATAGTCACCCTGTTACCGTGTGACGTTTGATGTCATCAAAAGCACCCCTCCGGCGTTAGGGATTGACATGATCTCATGGTCTAAGGATTCAGGTTCATTTGTATGTAAACTTAATGACTTAATCGCATTGCTATATTTACTTTGGGTATGTGATGGCTCCCAAGTGCAGGAGATCAATTGTAATACTTTTCGAATTAGAAAGGTTGTCGAACCCACGAGGAGCAGAAGGAACTGGTAAGTAGAATAGCAAAGGAATAATAAAAGCAACAGGTGTTTTTTGTGTTTTAATTGTGTAGTGCAAGTAAAGTAAAATGCGGAAAGTAAATTGCAGCAAGTAGTACATCTCAATGAGAGGCAAAGCCCAATCCTCTAATGCGCAAGAGGACAATCTCAAGTGTGTGTTTGTGTCTTACATGTGGAAAACGTTCCCGAGGGCTGCACGGATTTAGCTGGCATAGTGATTCATTGCATAACATGTTTGTATATCTTGTCTAGTTTTAATCTTCTTCGGACGGAGCCACAAATAGGAATAGCTAAATAAATAAACTATCACCCCTTATGATGGATCACGTGGCCAATTAAATGACAGCACGAGAATTATTAAGACATGATGTCCCACCATAGCCTTATGCTCTAAGGTCCCCGATACAAGTACCCTCATAATGCAATTCAACGACTTTGTCTCAAGTTCCTGTCACCTAAAGACATCATCACGTCACTACACTACAGTGTTCTCCTATGATCCCATGTAGGTAAAGTGTTGTACAGTCGACGTTCGTACAACACCATCATAGAATCACATAAAAGATAAATACTAGACCAAATAACAACTCATCTTATGTAACAAATCATTGCCAATTCATCCTATGCCCTCAGGAACATGCGGGAACTACTCACAACGTGCAAACATGACCATGTATGGTGACATATGTGGTACAACACAATCTGAAACAATGGATCCACCACCAAATAATGACAATTACTCAATCCCAAACATGCAACGGAGTACAATAACACATATCTAGGGTGTAGCAATGATCAAACTATGAGGGGAACGGAGTGGATCACGGTGATGGTGATGGTGGAGATGCAGGTGATGGTGAGGATGGTGATGGAGATGGCTCCTCCCACGCCAAGGAGGAGATGGGGATGAAGATGGGGATGATTTCCCCCTTCTCCGGAGCTCCGGAGCAGCAGGATCTGTCTCCCCCGCGGAGAGTTTCGAGAGTTTCGCTGCCCTGGCGGCTCCGTCTCGTCTCGGGAAAATTAGGGTGTTGGTTTTCGGGGAAGACGAAGCCGTCAACAAAAAGACCTCGGGGAGGAGGTGCTGTGGGCCCATCTGGGGGCCCCACACGCGGCCAGGGAATCTGAACGCGTGGGCTACCCCTTTTGGGCCTCCTGGCCCTCCTCCTTTGTGTCTTGTGCCCATGGCCTTTCTCCCGGAGAAAAACTGACATGGTTTCTTTCCTTTCGCAATTTGGATACCTGTAGCTCCTGAAACATCAAAAACATGAAAACAGGTGTTTTCTGACACCCAGAAATTAAATACCAAAAATAGGGACTTTGTAGGAAAGTCCCATAAAATCATCTAAAACATGCAAAACAATGACATAAAATTGATAAAACATCCCAATAATGCCTATATGGAGGGTTTAAATGATGATATAAAATGCACGTATCAACTCCCCCAAGCTTAAACATTTGCTCGTCCTCGAGTAAATAAGGACATAGATCATTACATGCATCAATGGACTTATGGTTGATAAATAAATACGGGCATTGTATCATCATCATGTTCAGTTATAATGCAAGATGAATGAATAGAAATCATACACATAAGGATAACATATTCGAAGCTCTAGCAAACACCCCATACTTTTGAAACCAAATAACCATTGTATGTTGGACAATCGAATTATACTCTTTAATTTGGAGAAAGATAAATGAGTAGAGGTAAAACATGATCAAGTCTCATTTAGTTTCCAAACTATTCACCTTAAATTACTAATTGTAATGTGGCATCCATTGGGCTAAGACTCTCATTGCCCCTTTATCATTAGCATCTTAATTTATGAATGTTGAAGTAATGTGGTTAACAAGGTGTTGGTTGAATGTCTCATGCGCCGTGAGTGTGAAAACCTACTCCATGATTACTCAACTTAAGATTCCTAATAAGCTTTGTACAATCATAATAAGTATTAATTACATCATAGAGAATTGCAAAGAGGTACCTCTTGCCCCATGACATAGGCCCATGTCACAATAACAAGATGAACAAACGGAGTAGACTCATCATCCTTTTTTATTCCATTCACTATATGCATAGCTTCTTATTTTATTGTAGGAAGTGTTTGTAGAGTCCACTCTAGCTGTAAGTAAATTTCCACCATGATCAAGCATGGCTTGGGTTAGCGGCCCAATGCAATTTCTGTAGTCATATATACTTACTCATCAAAACTTACTATTCCTCTATTTCATTTCGTCATGGCAGGAGTCCAAAAACAAAAGCACATGACATCAACTAAATATAAAATTTCTTTGTGCAATGTTGAAAGCTTTTCACGTGATGCACGTGTTAGCCAACTCCCAACCAAAATCCTTGTCAAGCACAAAACTTTTAGCTCCCATTAATGGGTCATGTTTGTTAAGTGCAATAGAAATAAATGTGTACATTCAAAAGTTCGTGAGAGTCTTATCCCAAATTCAGCCCATGCCAATTAATAACATAAGCATCTTAATTTAGAGCATAAATGAAACTATAACATGGTGAACATGCTCGGAATAGCCATTAAGCTAATAGATAGATAGTGGATTTATGTCATAGTGAGATTTCTACAATTGTCCAACACACTCAAGTTAATTAATTTCAAGGCAAGCTGTGATTGAAACCTCTAAATATGACATGCTCATTTGCATGAGTGTTACCCATAAATCCCCAAAACAAGGGAATCATGGATGACACCATACTTTATTATTCATTGATAAACCATAAGACGGGGATGCATGATAATGCTCAATGAGCTCACTCAAGCCTAAACGAAAACGATACTAGATAATAAAATCAAGACACACCAAAACTAGATAGACATGATAAAGCTGATAAAAGACGGGGGATAGGTGAAACTCCCCCAAGCTTAGATGGTTGCGGTAATTTCTTCATTCTCCCTTCTTCTCGTACTCAGCTCACCACTCTTTCTTCTTCTTGTCATAATCTTCCTTCCACTTTTCCTGCTTCCATGGAAAAGGCCTTCCAGTATGGAAGGACATGGGTGGATCATTGTACCTGAGAGTGGCAGCTTCTGCAATCTTCTTGAAACGTTCTTCATACTCACAGTTCTGGTTCTCCATGTCCCACATCAGAGCTTGGTACCTATCCATCTCTGATATGACACGCAGATACCTAGTCCCCAGGTCCTTGATCCTCTCCTCGTACTCGTCTATCTTCTTCTCCAGCTCCAGATTCATGAAGTGGTGGGCATCAAGGCTGCGTTCAACAATAGAGTTATACCTGAAAACTGTTTGTTCTAGAGCCTCCAGCCTCTCCTCCAGCGTGCATTCGGTCTTGGGAGCCTTCACCTCCTCCATGAGCAACACACCATCCTTCAAGGTTAGAGTTTTCATGGGGGTCATCACGGAGTTGAGGTAATGGTTCACAATGCCTCCCTTGGGTGGATCTTCCCCCCTAGGTTGGATCCGGAGCTTGACATGGCTAAACCCTGGCAGACAGAAACAGCAAAAACAAAGATCGCGCGAGAACTCTCGGTGCGGGATTAGATCGACAAAAGGGGGTATATATTGACGGGTTTGAGGGTAAGACGAAGTGTCGGAGTAAAAAACGAGACGGAACGGGACTCCGAGGTGGAAAAGGGGTACCTCCACGCGGCCAAGGAATCTGGCCGCGTGTGGGGTCCTCTTTTCCCCCTCGAGGTCCAATTCCTTCCCATTTTCTTGTCCCACACGTTAATTTCCATAAAAAATGAGTTCCGTAAGTTTTCACGCAATTCCGAGAAACTTCCAAACACAATAATTGTAAATAATTGAATTTGGGTTTCTGAAACTGCAGGATCCCTTACAATTACCTCCTCCGGTGTCATTAACTTTATCTCCTCGATGGTTCCTATGAAGCTCTTTCATGCAATATAATGTTTAAGGCGTTGTCCATTGACCACATGAGGTTTACCTTTCATATCACCGTGAAGACGGATGGCCCCCGAATGGTATACCTCCTGTACTACCAATGGACCCTGCCATTTTGAAGCTAATTTCCCTGCAGAAAACGTAAAACGAGAGTTGTACAATAGGACTTGATCGCCTACTTTAAATTCCTTTCTTTTAATTTTGTTGTCATGCCAAATTTTAACTTTCTCTTTAAACAATTTTGCACTTTCGTCTGCTTTATTCCTCCATTCATCTAATAGATTTAGGTCAAGCAATCTCTTCTCCCCCCGCTGTTTTTAAATAAAAATTTAATTTCTTAATAGCCCATCTAGCTTTATGTTCTAATTCAACGGGTAAATGACATGTTTTTCCATAAACCATTTTATAAGGAGACATACCCATAGGATTTTTATAAGCAGTTCTATAATCCCACAATGCATCATCAATTTTAAGTGGCCAATCAGATCTAGCTCTGTTTACTGTTTTCTCTAAAATAAGTTTAATTTCCCTATTACTTAATTCAACTTGTCCACTAGTTTGAGGATGATAGGGTGATGCAATTCTATGATTAACATCATATTTTGCCAATGTTTTTCTAAGAACACCATGCATAAAATGAGATCCACCATCAGTAATTAAAAATCTAGGAACACCAAATCTAGGGAAAATAATTTCTTTAAACATTTGCATGGTTGTGGCATGGTCTGCACTCTTAGTAGGAATTGCTTCTACCCATTTTGTAACATAATCAACAGCAACCAAAATGTGAGTATGTTTTGTACTAGATGCAGGAAATGGTCCCATAAAGTCAAAACCCCACACATCAAATGGTTCAAGTGGTAATGTATAGTTCATAGGCATTTCATTCCTTCTACCAATGTTTCCTACTCTTTGACATTTATCACAAGTTTTAACATATTCAGCACAATCCTTGAATAGAGTAGGCCAATAAAAACCACATTGTAATACCTTTGCCGCAGTACGATCTCCTGCATGATGTCCTCCATAGGGACTGTCATGACAATCTCTTATAATAGCCTGCTGTTCATGCTCAGGTACACAACGTCTAATAATGCCATCAACACTTTTCTTATACAAGAATGGATCATCCCAAAAATAATGTCTAACGTCATAAAAGAATTTCTTTCTTTGCTGGTAAGTAAATTGTGGTGGCATAACTTTCCCAACAATAAAATTTGCATAATTAGCAAACCAAGGAGATGCAACTTTAGCACTAGAAACACTAACAAGGGCAAGTTGTTCATTAGCAAAACTATCATTAATAGGAATAGGATCATCAGGTATATTTTCCATTCTAGAAAGATGAATCATATACGGGATTATCTTCTCCTTTCCTATCTACTATGTGTAAATCAAATTCTTGCAACAAAAGTACCCATCTTATTAGCCTAGGCTTAGCATCTTTCTTATTCATCAAATATTTAATAGCAGAATGATCAGAGTGCACAGTGACTTCTGAATAAATTATGTAAGATCTAAATTTATCACATGCAAATATTACCGCTAAAAATTCTTTTCAGTTGTAGCATAATTTCTTTGAGCACCATCTAGTGTTTTACTAGCATAGTAAATAACATTCAATTTCTTATCAACCCTTTGGCCTAAAACAGCTCCAACTGCATAATCACTAGCATCACACATAATTTCAAAGGGCAAGTTCCAATCAGGAGGTTGAATAATAGGTTCAGTTATTAAGGCTTTCTTTAAAACATTAAAGGATTCTATGCAATCATCATTAAAAGAAAACGGAACATCCTTTTGCAAAAGATTGGTTAGAGGCTTTGATATTTTAGAGAAATCTTTAATGAACCTACGATAAAAACCTGCATGACCGAGAAAACTTCTTATACCTTTGATGTCTCTTGGATATGGTAATTTCTCAATAGCTTCAATTTTTGCTGGGTCAACTTCTATTCCTCTTCCAGAAATACGATGCCCAAGAACAATTCCCTCTGTTACCATAAAGTGACACTTCTCCCAATTAAGAACAAGGTGTTGGTCTTCACAATGCTGCAAAACTTTGTTAAGGTTGAACAAGCAATTATCGAAAGAAGTACCATACACCGAAAAATCATCCATAAAGACTTCCACTATCTTTTCAATATAATCAGCAAATATAGCATTCATGCATCTCTGAAAAGTAGCAGGCGCATTACATAAACCAAAAGGCATTCTCCTATAAGCAAATGTACCATATGGGCAAGTAAAAGTGGTCTTTTCCTGATCATCACTATGAACTGGAATTTGAGAGAAGCCTGAATACCCATCTAAATAACAAAAGTGAGAATGTTTAGATAATCTCTCTAGCATTTGATCAATAAAGGGCAATGGATAATGGTCCTTACGAGTTGCTTTATTTAATTTTCTATAATCAATGCACATTCTATAACCAACAACAGTACGTTGAGCAACAAGTTCATCATCTTTATTAGGAACCACAGTAATTCCACCTTTCTTAGGAACACAATGAACAGGACTAACCCATTTACTATCCGCTATAGGATAAATAATACCAGCCTCTATGAGTCGAATTACCTCCTTTCTTACCACTTCCTTCATTTTTGGATGTAGACGACGTTGGAAATCAACAACAGGTTTAGCATTTTCTTCCAAATTAATTTTATACATACATAGAGCTGGACTTATGCCCTTAAGATCATCAAGAGAATAACCAATAGACTTACGGTGAGCTTTAAGCACATCAAGTAATTTCTCTTCTTCCTCAGCTGAAAGGTTAGCACTAATAATAACATGATATATATTTTTATTATCCAAGTATGCATATTTCAGATTTTCAGTCAAAGGCTTTAATTCAAAACTAGGATCTCCTTTAGGTGGGAGTACTCCTAGATTATCAGGTGGGATATGCAATTGTAATTGTGGAGGTTGCTGCCATAATATTTGTTCTAAAGCTTCTTTCTCTGTATCATTAAATGGCTCTTCCTGATTAAGCATATAACATTCCACCACGTCTGATGAAGCTACAGCTATATGAGCAAGAGTTTCAATTATATCTTTAGATTTTGGTTCTTTCTTAGCAGGTTTATCAGCAAATTTAGAAAAATTAAATTCAAGTTTCTCTCCAGCACATTCAATAAACACCCTTTCTCTAGGCAAATCAATTTCAGCACCAACAGTATGTAAGAAAGGTCTACCAAATATAATAGGACAGAAAGAATCTTGTGGACAACCAAGCACAATAAAATCAGTAGGATATTTTATTTTCCCTACCAATACTTCAACATCTCTAACAATTCCAAAGGGACTAATATAATCTTTATTAGCAAGCTGAATGGTCATACATGTTTCTTCCATGGTGATAGGATCAATATCAGGCTTAATTTCTTGATAGAGAGAATATGGAATGACACTAATGCTTGCTCCAATATCACATAAACCATGATAACAAGAAGTCCCAATAGAGCATGATATAATTGGCTTACCAACTTTGGATGAATTCCCTTTAATAACTTTGGTAGCATCTTCACATAAATAAACATCAACAGGATCTTCTTCATTTAATTGCTTAATAATAGAGACTTGGTTCTTGACTTTCACCTGTTGTTTAGGTTGAGAACATCTCTTTCTACTTTTGTAAGCAACAACAATAAGCAAATTCTCTTTAACTTTTTCAGGATAGGGAGGTGGTTCAATATATTCTTCTATTACTACAGATGACACTGGTGTTTCTTTAATAAATTTAGGGACAACAATAGAAGATTTAACAGGTTCAACATAATAATCAAAGCCACTTTTAGGAATTCGAATGTGCTCAGCAAATTTCTTAGCTATTTCAATTGCAACATATGGATCAAGACCAAAATCTTTAATAACATTCTTGAACAAAATAGTACTAGAGAAACTTTCTACACATGAATATCCATAATCAAAATAAGCTTCATTACCTTTGTCTAGGTCCCAATATTCAGAGTTCTTCGAAACAATTTCCAATAAATTCCAAGCTTCTTCTGCAGTATTATTTGTAAAGCTTCCACCAGATGAACCATCCAAATATTGCTTTAGCCTATCAGGTACTCTCACATAAAAGTTTATCAATATAAGTTTATTTGTGAGATCATGACAAGGATTCTTATGAAGGAGGTCCTTAAGCCTCCCCCAAGCTTGAGTAATACTCTCTCCAAGGTGTGGCCAAAAATTAAATATAAAGCAACGGTTCTCATAAGCCTCTTTAGGAGTAAAATATTTAAGAAAGAAAACCTTCATAAAAGTATCCCAATTATGTGTAATTTCTTCATCCAGGGACATATACCATTTTCGAGCATCACCAGTTAATGACTGGTACAATAACTTGCATTTTACCTCCTCCTCAGAAATAGCCTTGAGCCTAATTAGCCCACATATATCCTCAATAGCCCGTATGTGATCACTTGCAGCCTTTGTTCCATCCCCTGCAAAATACTCATTCCTAACAGCTTTAACAAATTCAAGGGGAATAATATAACCATCATCATGAGGTGCTTTTTCAATAACTTTAGGTTTAATAGCATAAGCACTCTCATATAAAGAAAGTTTCAGCGAAGCATCTCTCATAAAAACCATAATAATAACAGGATGCAACAGCAAGTAAAATTCAGCTTTCAAGTTTCCTTACCAAACTTTTTACCAATAGGGCCTACGCTCCCCGGAAAACGGCGCCAGAAAAGTGTCTTGATGGCTCCCAAGTGCAGGAGATCAATTGTAGTACTTTTCGAATTAAAAAGGTTGTCGAACCCACGAGGAGCAGAAGGAACTGGTAAGTAGAATAGCAAAGGAATAATAAAAGCAACGGGTGTTTTTGTGTTTTAATTGTGTAGTGCAAGTAAAGTAAAATGCGGAAAGTAAATTGCAGCAAGTAGTAGGTCTCAATGAGAGACAAAGCTCAATCCTCTAATGCGCAAGAGGACAAGGTCAATTGTGTGTTTGTGTCTTATATGTGGAAAACGTTCCCGAGGGTTGCACGGATTTAGCTGGCATAGTGATTCATTGCATAACATGTTTGTATATCTTGTCTAGTTTTAATCTTCTTCGGACGGAGCCACAAATAGGAATAGCTAAATAAATAAACTATCACCCCTTATGATGGATCACGTGGCCAATTAAATGACAGCACGAGAATTATTAAGACATGATGTCCCACCATAGCCTTATGCTCTAAGGTCCCCGATACAAGTACCCTCATAATGCAATTCAACGACTTTGTCTCAAGTTCCTGTCACCTAAAGACATCATCACGTCACTACACTACAGTGTTCTCCTATGAGCCCATGTAGGTGAAGTGTTGTACAGTCGACGTTCGTACAACACCATCATAGAATCACATAAAAGATAAATACTAGACCAAATAACAACTCATCTTATGTAACAAATCATTGCCAATTCATCCTATGCCCTCAGGAACATGCGGAAACTACTCACAACGTGCAAACATGATCATGTATGGTGACATATGTGGTACAACAGAATCTGAAATAATGGATCCACCACCAAATAATGACAAGTACTCAATCCCAAACATGCAACGGAGTACAATAACACGTATCTAGGGTGTAGCAATGATCAAACTATGAGGGGAACATAGTGGATCACGGTGATGGTGATGGTGGAGATGCAGGTGCTGGTGAGGATGGTGATGGAGATGCCTCCTCCCACGCCAAGGAGGAGATGGGGATGAAGATGGGGATGATTTCCCCCTTCTCCGGAGCTCCGGAGCAGCAGGATCTGTCTCCCCCGCGGAGAGTTTCGAGAGTTTCGCCGTCCTGGCGGCTCCGTCTCGTCTCGGGAAAATTAGGGTGTTGGTTTTCGGGGAAGATGAAGCCGTCAGCATTAAGACCTCGGGGAGGAGGTGCTGTGGGCCCATTTGGGGGCCCCACACGCGGCCAGGGAATCTGGCCGCGTGGGCTACCCCCTTTTGGGCCTCCTGGCCCTCTTCCTTTGTGTGTTGTGCCCACGGCCTTTCTCCCGAAGAAAAACTGATAGGTTTTCTTTCCTTTCGCAATTTGGATACCTGTAGCTCCTGAAACATCAAAAACATGAAAACATGTGTTTTCTGACACCCAGAAATTAAATACCAAAAATAGAGACTTTGTAGGAAAGTCCCATAAAATCATCTAAAACATGCAAAACAATGACATAACATTGGTAAAACATCCCAATAATGCCTATATGGAGGGTATAAATGATGATATAAAATGCACGTATCAGTATGTTCATCACATCATTCTCCTAACGGCGTGATCCCGTTATTAACAATATTCAATGTTCATTATCAGGAAATCTATCATCAGTTAATCAACGAGGTAGTTAAATGAGAGGCGTTATAAGAAACTCTTGCTTGTTTATTAGACACACATGTATTAACATTTTTGGTTAATACAATTATAGCATGAGAAATAAACATCTATCATAAACATGAAATAAGATAATAATCACTTTATTATTGTCTCTCGGGCATATTCCTTTCTGTCTATGCCTGCTTTTGGAACCACTTATTCTGTTTATTTAAAGTTGTGCTAATAAGGGCACATGCCCGAGATTGGTCCTCTGTGGATTCGCCATATAATATGGTAACTCACCAACAACCATCGCTTTGCATGCATGTAGTTATGTAGATTTTCTTTAGATTTGAAATTTAAAATGTTTTATCTGTCGAATCGTAAGTTGAAATTCAGATCAATTGTGTTGACAAATATTTTTTTGATCTCTCGTACTGTAACTTTTAATCTAGATGTGTTGACAATTTTATTTTCCTATTTCTCATATTATAATAAATTGGTCATCACGCTATAGTTAGGTGTTGGTTACAAGATTAAAATCAAGTGGTCATCAGGTTTTTTGAACTTTATTCCTCATCAATGTAAGACTTGCATGATGGCAATGTCAGTTGTTAGACTCGATTGAATACTCGGTCTCTAAACATATAGATCATTGTTGTGACAAAAAAATATGTAAAAATTATCCGATAGCCATTTACTATTTGTTGGTAAGTGTTAACCTATAACATTGTAACTAGAGTTTTATAACCTGACAAATGACGATGATTTTTTTCCATAAAAATATATAAGATGCAATCATATTTTAAAGTTATCGTCAATGCTAGCAACGGAGATGGATCATCAGTTAGATTAATGATTAACGGTTTAACTACATAATTTGTTTTAGATTTTTGAATCATGAACCAGTTAGAACATCTCCATCGGCACCCCAAAACGACCTCCAATGGCCCATTGGGGTCCGGACACGAAAAACGTCCATAGACGCAACCCCCAAACGACATACCCTCGCAAAATTATGTCCGACACCCCCGGGGGATCCCCAAACATGGGGCCTACTCGGGGCACCAGACATTGTCTAGGAAGCCCGTCCGAAAGGTGGGGCCCGCTCATCATGCAGATAGCGGCGCCTAATTCTCCGTCTACCTCTACATTGCCGCACAGAACTCCTAAAAGGGAAATCTTACCTCTATTTCCCAACCTTGTCGCCGCCGCAACCTCCTCGTTTTCCTCGACCATGCCACCAGTGAAATTTGGCCTCCCGCGGCCTCTCAATGCGGCGGGTTCAAAGGTGCCATCGAGGAAGAAGCCGTTGAAGCAGGAGCAGCTGGATCTATCATTGACCTTGAGCGAGGCGCAAATGATGCAGCTCGAGTCTGCCCGTTGACAAGACCGGTGAGTACGGGCGAAGTGTAAGACGTCGACCGCCGATGTGCTGTTGGTATTGAGCTAAAGTGCCACTTCTGCCGCCCCTTATGGGAGCTCGTCGCCGTTTTCCTCGCGCTACTACGCTGACCCAGACACAGTGCTGACGACGCAAGAGTCTCGTTTCTCCACATCGCCCCAAGAACCGGCACAGTCGGACGACATTGACCTGAACAAGAAGGCAGTCTTCGAGTCACTGGCACTGCGTCGGACTTGATTCACAAGCGGCGACGCGGCGGCTTCCCTGGACCAGCTCTTCGTCCAACACGGTGACAACATGATCGACAGAACGATGGAGCCGGGCGAGGTGCACGTATTGCGAACTTCTGCATTTATTGTGCTCGACACTTGTGTGCGGGTTTGCATTCATTGTGGCCGGCGATAGTGCGCAAGTTTGCATTCATTGTGACCGACACTTTTGTGCACGTTTGCATTCATTGTGGGCGTTGATTGTGATAAAGGCCGTCTAGCCACTAGTACAGATCCCTTCATCAATGGCGCACCAAAAAGAGATTCTGTGGCGCACCCTGGGGCCACAGGGGTGCGCCACAGAACACACGCCACAAAAATATTTTCTGTGGCGCACCAATCCAGTGCGCCACAGAAATACTTACTTCTATGGCGCACCTCCAACCTGCGCCACAGAAAGGAGCATTCTATGGCGCACCAGCAACATGCGCCACAGAATGAGTAGCAGATTCTATGGCGCACCCGTAGGTGATGCGCCACAGAAATAAGGTGCGCCACAGAAAGATTTACTAGTGAGTCACAGAAAAGGATAATGTTTTTCGAAATTTAATTTGTTTCTGCTGTATACAGTTTGAATATACAGGAATTATACACAGCAGTGATATTTGACAACATATAACATACTACTGATATTTTACAAAGTTACTTAATCACAATAGTGATACATAGTGCAAAGTATCGAATTTGGCTCAAAGTTATCACATAGTTACTCGAGTTGTCAAACACATCATCGAACAATTATTGTCACCACATAGTTACTCGAGTTGTCAAGTTACAAATGCCTAAGCTAAGATGAAATAGACTACAAGCACGGTGACGATGGTGAGCAAGAACGGTAGTTTGATGGAGGTCTTCATCTTGTTCTTCTGTTTCGACTGGTGGTCCCTCCACTTCGCAACCGCCTCGTGTCTAGTCTCGTATCCTTTATAGCAGTTGCCGCTGAACTTGTCCACCTGTGCTTTACAGTCCTTCCACTCGTCATAGACTCCTGGAACCCGACCCTCGAACACCACGTAGTACGTCATCTATATAGATAGACACAAAGCATATTAGTAAGTATAATGCAAAAAACAACTAAGGCATATATGTTCACCAAAAACAACTAAGGAAACAAAAATAAGCATCAAAGATATACAACATAAAACTAGGCCTAAGTTTAGAGCTAACTAATAGTAGCTAGCTAGGCATAATTAAGTTTAGAGCTAACTAATAGTAGCTAGCTAGGCCTAAGTTAGAGCAAACTAATAGTAGCTAGCTAGGCCTAAGTTTAGAGCTAAACTAATATAGTAGCTAGGCATATATAAGTTAAGCAAATTTTGTTAAACAAACTAATAGTAGCTAGCTACGCACACCTCGATCAACGATACCTCTTCTGGAGAGGCGCCGGAAACGGCTTATATAGCTCCTTTGTCATCCACGACCTACGATCGGCCTGCCGCTCTAGGCGTTCCTGGATATCCCTCTGGCATAACCCTATGAGCTGGTTCAAGGACCCTCCCTTTTTGTTGACATCTTCAATGATTATCTCCGACAACTTGACTTTGATACGATGAAAATCTTGCATAAGATCTTCCTGTGAGATTTCCCCCGCCATTTTGTTGGACCAGTCTCGGAGTTTGGAAGGATGATTCATATTATTTGCATCACGGACAATCCCTTTGAGGTGATGGAGGGCATAGAAGGCCTCCTTTGTGCTCCAAGCCGGCTGCTTGATGCAGGGGAACTCGGTCACGTGCCTGAACCCGTATTTGCCAGTAGCCGGCCTGATACATTCTTGTTTCTTTTCGAATGTGTCTCCATTTTGGGCGTAGCCGTTGAGAGCCTCATCGAGAACACTCCTTATTCTGGTGTAGTCTTTCTTCTTCGTCTTATTCGACGAGTCGAAGTACTCGGCTAGTGACCACTTTGGGCAAAGCACGATGAGTGTGCAGTATGTGTCCCTGCTCAACACATGCAATCGAATCCAGGATAAGCAATGGATGAAATCTAGAAAAAAAACATTAGCTACGACGGTCGCGAGACTTACTCGGGAAAGACAGGCAAAAGAATCCCTCTTGTTCTCACTGTTTCTCAACATGAAGCTCTCGAGGTACTTCACTGCCTTGGTCCGTGAACTTGATCCTTCCTCCAGCTGGCTATCACGCATGTAGTAGGGATCCTCTACCATAACGTACAGGGGTAACTCTCGCTGGATCTGCAGCTGAGCATTGAGCACGTATAGGCGGACCAAGTTATAGTCCAGCCGTCTTGAGTGAAACAGATTGAAGATATCCTCGTACGCTATGAAGAACAGTCCCGCGGGGTCTTCATGGACGAAGTCCGGGCCCTCTGGCACCTTGACCACGAACGCCGGGTAATTTGGAGACTCTTCTTTAAGAAGGAGGCCCTCTAGCATCACGATAATGTTCTGCAATGTGAGCATTGGTCCAGTTGCCCCTTGTATCTCGTCCGGACCCAGTATCGGTTTCCCAGCTTCATGCAAGCGGGTCAAGCCATCCTTACGGGGTCGTACCACGGCGTCGGCCAAGATCTTAGTATGCTGGACCTTTTTAGCAGGTCTCTTCCTAATCTTCTTGCTGGGGGTGGCATGATCTGCTGCGGAGCTGGGGGTGCGGGAGCTGGGGGTGCGGGTGCTCGGGACGACCCTACGATTGTCTTATGCAGTGTGCCAGGGCTGAATACTGTACCCTCCGGGTAGGTCAGGCGCTGCGTGACTTCAGTACGCCTAGGTTGATCATCGTGACTGCGGAAGGCTTCATCGTCACGATCCATATCAGGCATGTACCTATCTTGGCTGTAGCCCGTGTTGAGGTAGGCATTGATGTCGACATTGTCATCGTAATGATAGTCATCGACACCGGCTCCAGCAAACGGGTTGTCCACGTCCTTTGGTAGTGACGGCGGCTGTGATGCCGGCGGTTGAGGCACAACTGCATTTGATGATCTTTTGGCCGGTCGTTGCGGCATATTTCCCAACAACACTTTGTGCCTTGTGGGGGTGGCAACAACCGCCGGTTCCTTCTGGGTGGTGGTGGCGACGACTACCGTTTCCTTCTGAGGGGCGGCGACCTTGGGTGCTGTCTGGAGGGCTCTTTGCTTCGTGGGCCGGACGATCTTATTGAGCGGGGCCATAGGGGATGTGGCGCCGATGTTGCGCTTGATCACAAGACCCGCCCCCCCCCCCCCCCCAAGACGAATCTGGCTCTTCGGCCATTTCATCACCCAAGTCGTGTAGTCTCCAAGTACCAAGGTGTCCTTCTCGTCGCAGCCTGGAGGTTGAAAGGGGGGAGGACGTCGCGATACTCCGGCACTACATTGGCCAACTTCACCTTCATCACGTTCTCGTCCATTTGAGAGTGGTGCATAGTGCGTTCCCCCGGTTGTATAATAGTGCCGGTAGCAACATCCACCAACTCTCCGCCGGGCACCACGCGATGCAGGAGTACGCAAGGTTCGTCTTGTTGGGCAACATACCAGGCATCATGAGATGACATTCATCTCGAGAAGGCGTAGTTAGATCACGACTAACTAATTAGTTACCTTGGTGATGGCGTCGAGCTCGGCGGGTGTCGAGACAAGGGCGACGGTGCCGGCGGCCGGCCCATCATTCTTCGGCATTGCTGCGGAAGGGGGCGCCGATGTGAGAAGGAGCGGCGCCGGCGTCTGGGGGGTCAGCTGTTGCGGCGGCACTTGCTGGTTCATGCTTGAGTTGCTGCCGACGAAGGTGGGCAGATGGATCGGTCCAATTTGACCCCCCGCATTCCAAGAAGCTATCCCCTCCATCAACCCAGCGGGGATGACTTCCTTGAGCCTCTGATCCACTAATTTATTGAGCGTGTCGGGGTCCACCTCTCTGCTCTCAAGTTTCTTCTCTAGAGCCGCCATATTCTTCTTCAGCTCCGCGACCTCCTCATCATCCTTAGTCAATGTCGTCTTCCTCTTCTTTCTCGACGACTTGGCATCTGATGCGTAGTACTCGGCTACCTTCATGTTTAGCCCAAAGCCGGAGATACGGCCAGCTGACGTCGGCGGGGCATCCAACGGCCTTTTCTTGTATGCGTTCGTCGCCCTGTTGAAAGGCGTGTCCCACCGACCCGTCGACTCTTCGGACGAGTGGTCAGATTTCCGCAACTCCCTCTCATTCGGACAAAAGGAAATTAAGGTGAGCCCATTATCTAATTATTAGATCAATGCAATATACATGTACTTGAGATATATGTGTCCTTACCAAATGTTTCTCGAATTCCTTCACATCCTGGTCTTTCGTCACGAATTCCCCCGTCTTCCAGTCTAAGAAGTACCGGGACCGGACAAAGTTCCTAACTTGTATATCCGTGATTTTGTGCCAGGGGTTATCTTTTCCGAGATGTTCCATCTCGCGGTCCTCCTTCTCCCAAACAGGCTGTTTTCCTCGGTAACCACCGCTTCCGCAATGTTGGTGCCCTATGTTTTGTTCCCGCATATCCTCCCCCCATTTTGTCCATTTTTTACACTCCTCGGTGTTCATGTACGCCTTCAGTATGTCGAAATCTTCTTTCTCGAGCGTCGGGTCTGTGCGACGGATCTCCTCCCAGCTTTTACCTTTCGCGATCTTCTTCTTCACCCGGGATTTCCAGCTGCTCAACGCGGTGCTCATCTTCGTGATGGCTAAAGAGTCCACCCTTTTGTTGAACGGCTCCGGGAACGTGTATCGATGGTGAAGCTTCTTCAGGAGGATTTCGACCAAAGCCTTGTTTTCGCTGCTTCTAAGGTCCGTCGTGTTGATCGACATGCTTTCCCGCATGATGCACCCTAGCTGCATGCCGTACCCTGAGGAAACCGCTTCAGGCGCCAATGGTAGGCCACTCGGCGAGACCTCGGTGATTGTATCAGTGACGTTCACGAGCACTTGCGGCCTACGATCCTTCCTTGGGGCCCGAGGCTTCTTATCCTTCTTATCGGTCGTCGGGGCGGCGACGCCGCTACCACCAGCCGCCGTGCGGTCAGTGCCGCCACCATCGGTGCTGTCATCCTGGTCCTCTTCCTCCAAGTACCCCCAATCAATATCACCGCCGTCCTCCCGGTCCTCTTCCTCAATTCTGGTTGCAGCGTGGGCATCCCAGCCCTCTTCCTCGGCACCGGCTTCGGGCACGTACCCGCGCTTGGAAGAGCCAGACATGTTTCTGTAATAACATTCAAATTTGAGTTTTTGATTTGGATTTCAAATTATTTAATATAAACTATTTCGTTATCATTCATGTATGAGGTATGATTCCTAATCCCTATGAGGTATGGTCGCTATTTTAACTTCTATTATTTCTGCCCAACCACAATTTACTTCCTGTTTGCGGTATTTGAAAATACCATGCTCCCTAAGACAATGAAATGTTGTCCAGTCTAGGAACATATGCCATCAAGAAAAACATGAGAGTTTCATTTTTTTAAATGAAAAAACATGAGATATTCAGTCTAGTTTTCATGCTCTTTGAGTGATATTTATGCTCTTAGAAATTAAGAGTTGCATTTCTAGTGTTGAAATGGTTTGTTTGATTCTATAAGCTCATAGTTTGAGCTTTGCAGTTTCTATTGTTATACCCTTCTGTCATGTAGTTGTATATTCTGGTACTTAATTAGCACCTTTTGTGGCAAGTAATTTGCTTTTAGTTTCTTTTTCTGGAAGGGGCAACTACCCTGGCCTCTGCATCAAATAGATGCACACAGCCATATTTATTTTTAAAAAAAGATCAAGAAGGGGCAAGTAATTTGGTTTCTAAATTTTGGTCTGTTTGGAGTATGGTTTTTTCTAATGGAAGCTTTTTATTGATTACAAATAATGTACCTAACTGATACAACCAAATTAGAGTTTGTTTGGAAAATGAACTTGGTACTTTTGTCGTATCTCGGAGTAATTTGTGAAATGTTTGGCAAGTAATATTATTTTTCGGGAAGGGGCAACTACCCCATCACGTGGTCCCTGTTTTCTTATCACATGTCCAAAATAAAGTTCCAACTCCAACAAAGCACGTCTCACATTATTAAACTCAAATTAGTTAGAGAGGCAACTACTCATTCTCTAGCTTCAGTAACCCCAAACAACAAAGAAGAAGAAACCGCATTCTAGTTGCGACTGGGCTAAGTATT
>JAPCYS010002246.1:0-20108 GCA_028641055.1 Alopecurus myosuroides | reverse complement strand
CAGATGCGGGAGATTATTATATATATATCTTTTTTAAGAATTACCGACCCCTTTTATTCCTCATTCGATATCGAAATACACATGCCCACTGGGGGGCTCAATCAGCCAAACATGGCGACCCCGATCTAAACTCACACAACTCTTTGCTAACCCGTGAGCCTCTTTATTAGATAATCTATATTCATGAGCGAAGGCTAGGTCTTCAAACTCCTCCTGGCTTCCTTAATTTCCTTGATAATATGAGCATAGGTTCCCAAAGTCCCCTGCTCGATACTCCTGATGACGTTCTGACAGTCACTAGCCAGCATAACTCGCCTTGCGTTGATGTCCCTTGCGAGTGACAGCCCCTCGCGTACAGCGAGTGCCTCCAAAGTCTCCGCCTCCGTCCTCCCCACGAAAACCTCCGACGAAGCTCCCATGAATTTTCCAGAGTCATCCCTAGCAACCGCCGCTACTGTGCCGCGGCCGGTATTCTTGCTCACACCTGCATCAACGTTGATCTTCAGTGTGCCTCTCGGAGGCGGGATCCAAACTCGTGGACTATGTGATGTATCTGCCACTCGTTGCCCCCCTCCCTCCTCGATTCATATCCCAGATCTGCCACGAAACGCTCTACGAAAGCATGCACTAAGAGGGGTTTTTGGAAGATTTGCTCGTGGATCGCTTTCCTCCTCGCATGCCATATGGCCCAAAGGGTCACAAAGACCCTCGTCTGCTCATCACTACTGAGAGAGCTCGTCATGTTCGCCAGCCACGCCCGAGCTTCCTCTTCATCCGATGCCATCAGGTGCTCGGTTATCTCTTCATCAGCGAGCGCCCACACACACCTCGCAAACGTACACTCCAACAATGCATGGCGCCAAGAGTCCTTCGCCCCACATAGCTGGCACTTATCTTCCGACGCCATGCCTCTGTGATGGCGTATATCGTTCGTAGGAATGGATTGTTTTGCCAAACGCCACAGGAAGATTCTGATCTTTGAAGGGACCTTCGATTTCCACAACCGCTCCCACTCCTTTTTCACCGATTCATTATTAGACACAGACGGCCGTTTATATAGCCATGCTTCTCTTCTATCCTTCGTCGCCACAAGCATTTGGTATGCTGATCTAACCGAGAACACGCCTCGTCTGTCGTAATGCCATGCCCAAAAAATCATCGTACCTTCTTGTGCTTATGGGAATTTGAGTGATCATCTCCACGTCCATCGGCAGTAGGTACTGCTGCAACTTCTCGGTCCTCCATGATGATCCAGTCGGATCAATAAAATCCGAGACCTTTCTTGGGGGGTTGCCTCCAAGACATGCCATGGGACGTAACATCCCATCACGTGGGATCCAGTTATCGTTCCATGGGTCTGTGTTCTCCCCGCTGCCAATGCGGCAGATCAGGCCTTGTTTCAGTACCTGTATTCCTTCATGAATTGATCTCCATACCAATGAAGGGGGTGCTCCTACCTCCGATCGCATCAGGTCCCTGTCTGGAAAATATCTTGCTTTGAGAATTCGAGCACTCAAAGTCTCGGGTTGCTGGATCATGCGCCATCCTTGCCTTGCAAGCAATGCTAAGTTAAATAGTTCAACATCTCTGAAGACTAAACCCCCATGCTTTTGGGTTTGCACATCTCCTTCCAAGATACCCAACATGGCTTCCTTGCCCCATCACGACTGCCCCACCAGAATTTGCTCACCATTGAGTTAATCTTCTGACATAGTCCTCTCGGTATTTTGAAGCATGCCATTGAATAGGTAGGCACTGCTTGGACCACCGATTTGATCATAACATCCTTGACCCCGGCTGAGAGGAGTCTCTCCAACCAACCTTGTATTCTGCTCCAAATTCTATCCTTTAAGTATTTGAAGGATGCATTGCTCGATCTCCCAACATCAGAGGGCATGCCGAGGTATTTTTCATTCAGTGTCTCACTATGAACGTTTAGAGCCACCTTCACACTTTCTCTAACTGTTCCCGGACATCCTTTGCTGAAAAAAATTGAGGATTGTCACAGTTTATCCTTTGGTCCGAAGCCATACAGTATAGGTCCAAAAGATTCTGGACTTTGTTTGCACTCTCCGTATCCTCTTTGAAAAGCAACAGGCTATCCTCTGCGAAAAGCAGATGGCTCACCGCCGGTGCCGACGGCACCACCATTATTCCATGGAGCTCGGATGATAAAGAATGGTGTTTTAACAGGCACGACAGGCCCTCTGCTACAATCAAGAATAGGTACGGAGATATGGGATCCCCCTGGCGGATACCCCTCGATGGTGAGACTGTTGCAGCTTCCCACCATTAAACAACACTCGGAATGATACTGTTGTCACTAACCTCATGATCATCCGAATCCAGAGCCGATGAAAACCGAGCTTCACCATCACCGCCTCGATGTAGGTCCATTCTAACGGTCATACGCCTTTTGCATATCCAATTTTAGCGCGCAAAACCTGTGTCTTCTCGTTTTGTTCCACTTCATGAAATGCAAACACTCATAAGCGGTGATTATGTTATCCGTGATCAATCTACCTGGTACAAAGGCTGACTGCTCCTCGGCAATGATTTCTGGCAAGCATACCTTAAGCCTGTTTGCGAGAACCTTAGATGCTATTTTGTATATCACGTTACACAAACTTATTGGTCTAAATTTTCCCAACTCTTCCGGGCTGGCCACTTTTGGAATGAGTACAATGAAAGTCTGATTTATGTCACTCATATCATCTTCTCCTTTTAACACTCGCAGGACAGCTGAGGTGACTTCCTCTCCACAAATCTCCCAGTGAGTTTGAAAGAAGTGCGCAGGAAATCCGTCAGGCCCTGGTGCTTTTGTAGGAAACATCTCGAAGAGGGCCTCTTTAACCTCTTTTCCCATACACGGTTTCAGCAGCTGATCATTCATATGAGCTGTCACCTTGGTGGGGATCACGTTTATTACCTCGTTCATGTTTTGGACTCCATCGGAGCGGTACAAGTTTTCGTAGAAACTTCTCGTCATCCTCTCCATCTCACTGTCGTCCTCCGTGACAGTGCCATCTAGTATGGTTAGCCTTGTGATCTTGTTCCTCTTCTTCCGTTGGCTCGCACGAAGATGAAAGAACCGGGTGTTCCTATCCCCTTCTGCCAACCATTGTACTCGTGCATGCTGCCTCCACATCACCTCCTCCTGTTGATAAAGGTCAATCAAACATTGGGTGATGGTATTTTGTTCCTCTGATGGTCCCTGTCTGAGTGGGTCATCACGCATCTCTCACAAGCGATTGTTAAGATCACGGATCTCTCTTTGCACGTTACCAAACGTGTCCCTTCCCCACGTGTTAAGTGAGCCTGACATGCGCTGTAGTTTTTGCTGCAACTCCTTCATCGTTGCCGCTTTCCCATCGGCCTTCCATGTATCTTCTAGGAAGGGTTTGAATTGGTTATGTGACTCCCACATCACCTCATACCTGAATATCTTTTCTTCAGTAGCCCTCCGCTGCCTCGCTGCTTCCTGCCACCTGTGGTAACTTGCAGTTCACCGAAATAGACGATGCTCACCTTCTAATGGTAACTAGTAAACGTGCACGTGCAATGCACGTCTCCATTAGGCAATTCAAATCGTAATGCAATATGAATACCATAATTTTTCCATTATGTCCTCAATAATCATTTCATGTCCCTCTATTACTACAGTCTCCACTATCTATTTCAAGACCACGTTCTCACCAAACAATGACATATTCTTGTCCTTCCTTTCTTTCTCTTTATCAGATTCACATCTCATCTATAATTCAAACTTATATGTTTATATCTGTACAAACAGTAACACTAATCCCAGGATATTGGAACTTTGACGACCAAAGTAATCCCACCATCTACACAATATAACATTGCCAACGCCACCATCTGCATAATCTAACTTGGTTGTACTTGCTCAACATTGCCAACGCCACCATCTGCATAATATAATATTTGTTATGAAATCCTTAATTTAGCATAATTCCATTTCTTTAGGGCATCTCCAGCCGTCCCACCCAGAGCCCCCCCAGGGGGCTTTTTTCGCGGCGGAATCGGCGAATAGCGCCGCTTCTTCACCACTCGCCCCCCCCAGAGGCCCAAATAGCGCCGTTTCGGCGCTATTTAGCGCCGCGGCACCCAGGCCAAACCCAGCCCGCTGGGTTCGGCCTGGGGGGGCGAAAATGCGCGGTCGCGCGCGTGGGCCAGCTCGGTCAGCGACGCGACGAGAAAGCGCGGGAACAGAACCGCCCCCGTGATCGTCTTCTCGGCTGCCGCGCGGTCAAAGGCTGCCGCCGTTTATGGCGTGGCGGCCGCCCAGTGCATGTGCCCCGCCCAAAGGCTGCCGGCGTAATGGCGTGGCGGGCGGCAGCGAGGGGACGCGCGCACGCAGTAAATGTCCGGCCGCTCGCCGCGCCCCACCATTCTTCCACCGGCGAGCTCCTCCCCTCTTCTTCCTCTCGACGCTCTCCTCCCCTCTTCTCTCCACGAAAAATGGCTGGCTACAAGGACGGGGCTGCGGCCAACGGGTTCCCGCGCCATAACCTGCGCCGGAGCGAGGCGATGGCGCTCTGCCGCGCGGGCTACCCATGCCCGCCGGACATGCGCCTCCCTAGCTCCGCCGCGGGGGCGAGCCGCTGGGCGCTCAGCGCCGGCGGTGTCCCTGTGCCTCCCCTCCCCTCTTCTGACGCAGAGTTCCGGCGCGCCATCCGCGAGATGCGCGACGGCATGCAGCACCCCGCGAACTACCCCCTGGCCGGCGTGGAAGAGTTCTGGTGGGGGCAGCTTACGGCGCGCCGCGATCGGGAGCTCGACTCCGAGAACGACAACGGGCCGGTCGACGGGCGCTTCAACGCCAACGGGCGGCGCCGCTGGTGGAGCGCCCCCAACAGGACCTTGGAGGAGGTCCTCGACCACATCCACGGCGGCAACCAGCCGCGCCTGGAGATGCCGCCGCTGCAGGCCCAGCCGTGGGTGGCACGGCGGACCGGCGCCGCTTCCTCGTCCGCGACGTCCAGCTCCTCCGCTGGACAGTCCATGTCCACCTCCCCCCCTTTCTGAACGCCGGCGCGCCCGCCCGCAGGCGCAGCGGCGGCGCGCTCCGCCTCGGCGAGCCACGCTTCGAACGCGTGGTTCGCCCGAAGACGGAGGACGGCGGCGACGACGACGAAGCCGAGTGGCCCGACCAGAAGGTCGTGGAGCAGCTGTCGCTGGACACGCTGCAGCCACTCGACGACGACACCGCCACTCGGTGGAGCCTGCGGGACACCACCGAGGCGGAGCTCCAGCTCCAGCGCCGCCTGCTGGCGGAAGCCGAGCAGCGCAAGGGGGCGCGCGAACGTGAGGCCGCCGCCAACGCGGCCCGCCTCCGCGTCCCTCCCCCGCCGCAGAAGGAGAACGATACATCATCCTCGACCCGGACTCCGACGACGAGGGCGTGATCCAGCAAGCCCTCGAGGCGAGCAGGTGGGACTGCGGCGGCGGCGACGAGGGACAGGGGCCTAGCAAGCGCCCCGGCGACGGCCCCGGGGACGACGACGACGACGACGACGACGGCGGCGATTACAGCCAGGCTATCGCCGCCAGCCTCGGCCTAAAGTAGTTTAGTTTAATTTCTAGTTTAAAATTTTCGTTCTAGCTTAAATTCGCGCCGAATATGTACGCACTTTGCAAATTTCAATAAAAATCGACTAGTTTTCAAATTGCGTTGTTTTGGGCCGATTCTTGGGCTCGGGGAGCGACTGGGAACGATGCCCCCCAGGCTCCAAAATAGCGCCGTTTAGCGCCGCGGCGGCCCCAAAACGGCGGCGTTTTGGGCCCTGGGGGGGCGCAACGACTGGAGATGCCCTTATACTGCATAGTCTTAGCAAAAAATCTGTAGCATTAGAACCAAGCATAGGATACCATTGCAAGAGAAGGAATTTACTCAGTGCATACAGAAGATAAAACTTAGGTAAATCTCTCACAAACTGTAACAGAATTCTACGGGCTTTGGGCATCAGGAGAATATACAAAATAACTTCACCTGGTTGGAAGCTACAAAATATTTTAGTTAGTAACAAATACACAGTATTACCGATATGTAACGTATCATGAAAACACAAAATTTACTAAATTCATTTCGCCAGCATATGCATAGATCTCTATTGTTTCTAATGTCTGAGAATGGAAAAATAGATTAAATGATAAGTGATGATGTTAAGCAAGACATAAATCATGCTGTGATATATGAACTCACGCTCTTGGAATTTCAAATGTAAAGGCAAGACTGAATCGTTGATCATGCATTTGCATCTTCATCTTTGGCCTTCCGCTTCATGGGTTCAGCCCTCAGTTCTCCCACGATCCGCCTACCCCGCCGCCTTGACCGTAGGTGGAGTGGGATGGAGGGTGAGGTGGCGAGCTTCTGGTGGCACAATTTGATAGATTGAAGCAGCTGGTGCCTCCACAGCAGCTTAGCTGTGTCTCGGTCTTTAACAAGTTCGTCATGAACTTCAATTAATTTTAAGTGCAACTCAGGACAAAATTCATGGGACTCGTCAAGGAAGAAGTCTAAAAATGAATCAAACATACCAGTTGGCCTGCGCGTTGGAGGAGACCACATGCCGGCCGAACCCTCCCATAACCTTAAATCAGAAGCGACGGGAACATACCCCTGGTAAATTAGTGCCAGAGACACAAGTAATAGCTACAGCCAATTCAGTCAGATTTATCTACAGTCGATTCCCATTGAGCTAGGGATACATCGTGTTCTCCAATCTCTGCCACCTAGTTACAAGAACTTCGTGATGAACTATAATATGCAAAGCATGAAGAAGTCTCTTCCTGAGCTTCTCTCGATGCTTAAAACTGCTGAAGTGGAGATTAAGAAAGAACATCAAGTGTTGATGATCAATAAGATCACTAGTTTCAACAAAGGCAAGCCAATGGTAAACTTCAAGAAGGGTGGCAAATCTGTTGCTGCTCCTGAGAAGAAAACCAAGCATGGCCCTAAGCCCGAGACTGAGTGCTTTTATTGCAAGGGTACTGGCCACTGAAAGCGCAATTGCCCCAAATATCTGGCAGATAAGAAGGCCGGCAAAGTGAACAAATGTATATATGATATACTTGTTATTGATGTATACCTTAATAGTACTCGCAGTAGCACCTGGATATTTGATACTGGTTCGGTTGCTCACATATGTAACTCGAAACAGGAGCTGCAGAATAAGCGACCACTGGCAAAGGATGAGGTGACGATGCGCGTCGGCAATGGATCAAGAGTTGATGTGATCGCCGTCGGGACGCTGACTCTACGTCTACCATCAAGATTAGTTATAAAGCCGAATAATTGTTATTTGGAGCCTGCATTAAGCATGAATATCGTTTCTGGATCTTGCTTAATGAGAAATGGTTATTCCTTTAAGTCTGAAAACAATGGTTGTTCGATTTATATGAATAATATCTTTTATGGTCATGCACCTGAGAAGAATGGTTATTTTTTTTTGAATCTTGATAGTATTGATACACATATTCATAATGTGAATGCCAAAAGAATTAAGTTAAATGATGATATTGCTACTTACATGTGGCATTGCCGCTTAGGTTATATTGGTGTTAAACGCAAGAAGAAGCTCCATTCTGGTGGACTCTTAGAATCACTTGATTATGAATCATTTGAAACATGTGAACCATGCCTTATGGGCAAGATGACTAGAACCCCGTTTTCTGGAACCATGGAACGGGCGACGGACTTACTGGAAATCATACATACTGATGTGTGTGGACCAATGAGTGTATCGGCGCGCGGTGGATATCGTTATTTTGTCACTTTCACAGATGATTTGACTAGATATGGGTATATTTACTTAATGAAACACAAATCTGAGACGTTTAAAAAGTTCGAAGAATTTTAGTGTGAAGTTGAAAATCATCGTAACAGAAAGATTAAATTTCTGCGGTCTGATCGTGGAGGTGAATATCTAAGTTACGAGTTTGGCATGCATATGAAACAATGTGGAATAGTTTCACAACTCACACCTGCCGGAACACCACAGCGTAATGGTGTTTCCGAACGTCGTAATCATACTTTATTGGATATGGTTCAATCTACGATGTCTCTTACAGATTTGCCACTATCGTTTTGGGTTTATGCACTAGAGACCGCTGCATTCACTTTAAATAGGGCACCATCTAAATCCGTTGAAACGACACCGTATGAATTATGGTTTGGAAACAAACCTAAGCTGTCATTTCTAAAAGTTTGGGGATGCGATATTTATGTGAAGAAGCTTCAACCTAATAAACTCGAACCCAAAGCGGAAAAATTCGTCTTCATAGGATACCCTAAAGAAACAATAGGGTACACCTTCTATCACAGATCCGAAGGTAAGATTTTCGTCGCCAAGACTGGATCCATTTTGGAGAAGGTGTTTCTCTCGAAAGATGTGAATAGTAGGAAGGTAGAACTCGACGAGGTTATTGAACCTTCTCTTCTTGGAATGGCGAGTAGCGCAGCGCCGGAAGTTGTTCCGGTGCAGACCCCATCAGTTGAAGAGAGAGCTAATGATCAAAATCATGAAACTCCAGAAGAGAAAACTACCGCACCTCGCAGGTCAACTAGGGAACGTACAACTCCTGAACTGTACGGAGATCCCGTATTAAACTCCATGGTAGATGGAGATGATGACTCTATGACGTATGAAGAAGCGATGATGAGCCCATATTCCAACAAATGGCTTGAAGCCATAAAATCCAAAATAGGATCCATGTACGAAAACCAAGTTTGGACTTTGGTGGACTTACCCAATGACCGCAAGGTCGTTGAGAACAAATGGATCTTTAAAAAGAAAACTGACGCTGATGGTAATGTGACCGTCTATAAAGCTCGACTTGTCGCAAAAGGTTTCCGACAAATTCAAGGAGTTGACTATGATGAGGCTTTCTCACCAGTAGCGATGCTTAAGTCAGTTAGGATTATGTTAGCAGTTGCTGCATTTTTCGATTGTGAAATCTGGCAGATGGATGTCAAAACGGCGTTCCTTAATGGTGACATTGAGGGAGAGTTGTATATGATGCAACCCAAAGGTTTTGTTGATCCTAAGGATGCTGACAAGGCGTGTAAGCTTCAATGTTCCATTTATGGACTGAAGCAAGAATCCCGGAGTTGGAACCTCCGTTTTGATAAGGTGATCAAAGGGTTTGGATTTGTCCAAACATACGGAGAAGCTTGTATTTACAAGAAAGTGAGTGGGAGCTCTGTAGCATTTCTAGTACTATATGTGGATGACATATTGTTGATTGGAAATGATATAGAACTTTTAAAAAGCGTAAAAGGTTATTTGAACAGTAGTTTTTCGATGAAAGACCTCGGTGAAGTAGCTTATATATTAGGCATCAAAATCTACAGGGATAGATCAAGACGCTTAATTGGGATTTCGCAAAGTACATACCTTGACAAGATTGTGAAGAAGTTCAGAATGGAAGATAGTAGGAAGGGGTTCTTACCTATGTTGCAAGGCAAAACATTGAGTAAGACTCAATGTGCAGCTACAGCAGAAGATAGAGAAAGGATGAATAAGACTCCCTATGCTTCAGCCATAGGTTCTATCATGTATGCTATGCTATGTACAAGACCGGATGTGGCACACGCTATTAGTTTGACTAGTAGGTACCAATCCGATCCAGGTTTGGAACACTAGACGGTGGTCAAGAATATCTTTATGTACTTAAGAAGAACTAAGGATATGTTTCTCATATATGGCGGTGAAGAAAAGCTCGTCGCAAGATGTTACGTCGATGCTAGCTTCGACACTGATCCGGATGACTCTAAGTCTCAGTCCGGGTACGTATTTGTTGTGAATGGAGGAGCAGTAAGCTGGAGGAGTTCCAAGCAATCCGTGGTGGAGAGATCATCAACAGAAGCCGAATATGTTGCTGCCTCGGAGGCAACACAGGAAGCAGTTTGGATGAAGGAGTTCATATCCGAACTAGGCGTGGTTCCGAGTGCGTTGGATCCAATGGTTATCTACTGTGACAACAATGGTGCCATAGCCAATGCTAAGGAGCCAAGGTCTCACAAGAATTCCAAGAATATCAAGCATCGTTTTCACTCCATCCGTCAACATGTCACAGATGGGGATGTGAAGATTTGCAAAGTACATACGGATCTGAATGTGCCAGATCCGTTGACTAAACCTCTCTCAAGGGAAAAATATGATCAACACTAGAACTCAATGGGTGTTAGATTCATCACTATGTAATATAGATTATTGCCCCTAGTGCAAGTGGGAGACTGAAGGGAATATGCCCGAGAGGCAATAATAAAGTGTTTATTATGTTATTCCTTGTTTATGATAGATGTTTATTTCTCATGCTAGAATTGTATTAACCGGAAACATTAGTACATGTGTGATTAATAAACAAACCAACGTTCCTAGTGAAACCTCTCTTTTAACTAGCTCGTTGATTAACAGATGATCAAGGTTTCCTGATCATAGACATTGGATGTTGTTAATAACGGGGACATGTCATTAGGAGAATGACGTGATGAACTTAGACCCTAACTAAGTATAACAATACGATCAAGTCATTTAGTTTCGTTGTTAGGTCTTACATTCAGAGTAACATTATTCCTTAGACCACGAGATCATGTTATTCACTAATACCGAAAGAATAATTTGATGACATCAAACGCACACCGTAACAGGGTGACTATAAAGGTGGCATTAGATATTTTGAAAGTGTTAGTTGAAGCTTATGGATCAAGAATGGGATTTGTCCATCCAATATGACAGATAGATATACTCAGGGACCTCTCGGTGATATCACATCAACACCGCTTGCAAGCACGTGATATGATCACAAGGATGTTATATCACGAGAACGAGAAAAGAGTACTTGTCGGATAAAGAGATCGAACAAGATATGGTGGATACCGATGATCGGATCTCGGACAAGTAATATATCGTGAGACAAAGGGAAATCGTTACTACGTTGAAAGGTTCACACGATCACGAGAGTCATTGTTGAATATATAGGAGTCATCACGGATCTCCAGATCCCGCTGTTGATTATTGATCGGAGAGGAGTCTCGATAATGTCTGTAATATTCGGAACTGTAGGGTGACACACTTAATGTTCGATGAAGCGGTAGAGAGGATACGGAATACCGAAGAATATTTTGGGCAGCTCCGAAATTGTTTCGGGGAAAATTGAAATAGTTCAAGGGGTTTTTCGTCGAATGGTTGTTAATAGAATTAACAAATGATTCGTGGTGCTGCATGCAAATGTTTGTTAATGGAATTAACAAATATAAATAAAGAAATAAAAATGTTTTATTTATTTATTAAAGAAAAACCTTTGGATTTTCTAAGTAGAAAATTAAGGAAATATGAGTGGGTGGGGATTCCACTCACATGAAGAGAGGAAGGGGTGGGGACACCCATGGATGGCCGCACCCCCCTTTGGGCCGCCTCCCCCTCCCCTATAAAAGGAGGGTGAGAGCTCCCTCTTCTTCACACACTTGCCCACTTCCTTCTCCCTCCACCCGATGCTCCATTCCATGGTGTCCGACTTTGACGAAGGGATGAACCCTGGACCTATCGGGTGAAGATACCCGGTCCAAGATTCAAGATCTAACCCCAAGAGAAGATGCCTTGGACTATTTTAGAAGGCCTAGTTGAAGCCCACCCACAGAGCCTTGCGGTTCAAGTTAGGAAACTTGTAACCGACTGTAGGTTAGGTTTTGAGTTCCCCCTGGGTACAGTTTGAGACCTGGCCACCTCTATAAAGGCCAAGAGAGCCACCAGGAGGTGGACAAGCAATACCGCACCACCAAAGCCTTGAGATCGAGATCATACTCTCGACTTGAGCAACCCCCCATTGTAACCGATCTACTCGAGAATACAGATCGACAAAAGCAGGAGTAAGGGTTTTACCTCTACGAGGGCCCCGAACCTGGGTAAATCTTGCCCCCTGTTGTAACACCTGGGGTGTTACCCTAATAGGAAGTGTTTGTTTTCTTTTTGCTTGCATCACATGCATCACATGAGCATTGCATTCTGTTTTTCAAAACAACTCAAAATTCAAACACATTAAAACTTTCCCACATGTTCAAACTTCCCAATTTCAAAATTGCAAACTAAACCACTCAATTGTTTTTCAATGGTTGAAGTTGTTTTAATCAAATTGCCTGTTAATAAAAAAAATTCCCCTTTGTTAAAAACCCTAATGGCAGATTCAAAAAATTCAAATCAAATCAATCTTATTTATCATATTTCAATATGGGTTTAAACATTAAAATTTTGCAAACCAATTAAATTCAATAATGTTTGTTTAATTGCTTGAGATTATTAAATAGAATTTGTTTATTTCCAAATCAAACCTTATTTGAAAATTCAACTAACCACTTAGAAATCAAACTAATATTACCAATTTTGAAATCATTAACTAACCTTTGCTTTTGATTATTGTTTGCAACTTAATAAAATTATTTATCAAATAAATACCCCCAAACTCTACTTGGAAAATTCAACTAAAAACTTTAAACCAAATTAAAATTTCAAACTTGTGAAATAATGTTAATATTTGCTTTAAATTTCTGTTTTGAAAATTAATACAAATGGCTTAAAGGAAAACCCTAAACCCCCCCCCCCCCAAATCCTTTTTCCATCTATCTCTCCCTTTCATTCCATTACAAAAAAAAGGAGATAAAGGAAAAAGCAAGAATAGAAGGAGGCTGGCCCAACCTTTTCCCCAACCCACTTCCCCTGCTGGCCCAGTACCCCTTCGAGGGGGCACCTTTGTTCCTCACGGTGATGTCATCCCTGTACGAACACCAAAACCACCGCAGGATCCTTCCTTCCCCCCTCCGATGCTGCTCCGTACCGAGCTCCTCTCTACCATAAAACTACCCAGCTACCCTCTGCCTAGCCCTAGACCCCTCTCCTCTAACCCTAGCGCCGCCAACTCCTCTTCCTTCCCCCCCGAGTTCCTTCTGTTCTGTCACTGAACCTCCACCCAACCGCCGTCAGACACCGCCACCATCCCATCCCCACGGTCACCTCGAGGAGTTGCTGACCCCGGGAATGGAACCATCAACCCTCCATCTCCAAGATCGCCGAAGGCGCCATCGACAGGTAACCCCCCGATTCGCCGCCCTCTTCCTCTGATCCTCGTCCGTTCCGGTGGTTCGTGTTCGTCAGAGTCCCCTCGTGCAGCAGTACGTGTCTGTTGTGGCTCGAGTTGCATCAGCGATCGTGCGGCATCTTAGTGGTAGGACTCGTCGTGGTACTGCAGTGGAACCTGGGCTCGATCCCCTCACGCGCATCGATCCCTCCTTCTTCTTATTCTTCTGTTCTGATCGCGAGCTGACGGAGAAACCTGCATCTTGTTCTGTCTAAGTTCAGTAAACACCACCGAAACCTGTCAAAAACCCACGGACCTGTCTCTGAACACAACAGCCGCATCACCGCACTAGTTACGTTCCGTTCAGCGCAGCACAGCGACCCGGGGTCGATCCCCCGCGGCGCAAACCCCCCTTTTTGCGATTTTCTTCCGCGCGCAGCAGGGCCCACTGGTCATAGACCGCGGTGCCCTGTCACCCTCCAACCGCGCCCACGCAGCGCCAGCGTGGCCTGGGCCCTCTGTCAGTGGCTGTGTACAGCCACGCAGTAAACAAAAGGTTTTTAATTTTTCTGTTTTACTTTTTAGCCCTTAAAAATTACAGATTAGTCCTCTATTAAATTGATAATAACTTTCAAAATATAACTCTAAATAACAAAAGTAAAATATGTTTATTGTTCTAAATTAAATTGTCTATCCAACTATGCCATTTGTTTTCTGTTTTGAATTTCCAAAATGCAATTCAAATTTGAATTCAAATAATTCAATTGTAATTTGCTAAATTGCATAACTAAATCATAATAAATCCAAATCATGCAAATAAAATATGTTTTCCATGCTATTTCAAATAACCTATTCAAATAAAATTGTTTCATGATTTGAATAATTTAAATTGCTTAAATAATTTAAACCTTATTTAAACCATTTAAAATTGCTAAAATCATAACTTGCTCAAATTAAATTATTTTGAAACATGCAAAATATGTTTTCAAACTAGAAAAACATAACCTTTTAAAATATGAATTTGAATTTGTGTTTTGAACAAATAAAATTCAAATAATATTCACATTTGAATTAAATTCAATTAAAACTTGTTTAACCTTGTTTAATTCATAATTAAATCATTGTAATTCCTTTTTCAATAATTGAAACATGTAATCCACCTAAAATTTTGTGTTCTAATCAAATATGAACTTTGATATCTGTTTTGAACAATTTAACTTGATGAAAACAACCAAATGCTTGTGTGACACCTTTAAGTAACCAAAATTCCAAAACTTAATAAGTGAATTTCCAAAATTGGTAAACCTTATTTCCAATTGGTTCTATTGTTGTTATTTTGTTGTTTTCCTCATCCATGCATCATGCTAATCCACTTTCACCTGTTGGTTAGTTGTAAAACAACTATTTCAACTTTAATTCATGGGCTTTTCATATGCAACTCAAATTGCATATGGGTCCATTTAAATCTGTTTATCTTGTCAACTAGTTTACCTTGATGCATCTTTAAACTTGTCATGCATCCATATCTTGATCATGCTGGATCTTTTGCCGTAGTAGTAATTGTTGCATCCGGTGTTTGTTCGAGGTTCGTTGCTTTCTTCCGGATAGGACGTTGAGATGATGTGAGCAACGACAAGTTCTGCTACCTTGCTGGATTCCAGGCAAGTATACTCACTTGCTGCCAAATGGCTGCCTTTCATCACTTGTTACCGATTCTTTCCATTGTTCTTATTCTAGCCTTATGTTACGATGCTTGTGTCTCGATCCTATCGTATGTTTACCTTGCAGCCATGATATAGCCTTTCCTTCCACTTCCTATTAACTGTTGATTGTTTACCTCGTTGGCCTTCGTGTCGTAGCTGCATGCTTAGGTTGTTTTGCTCGAGTCTGTTACCCGTTACTTTCCGTTACTAGATTACTTTTATGTTCTGGGGGCTCGATGTTAATCAATCAATCCTGTTAATGCTAATGGTAATAATAATTTGATGATAAGGCACCGGCAGGAGGCCCTTTGTGGTTTTGAGGCCTGCTAGTGTCGACCCTAATAGGAAAAGGGTCTTGTCTACTGATCCATGATGAGCGCACTACCCGCATGTGGGAAGCGAGTATGGGCGCCCCCCTCAATTTGATTCGATTCGCATCTCGTCCAAATCGCCTCATTTAGTTCGGGTTTTCCATTTGCTGCATGCATGATCTTGCGAGCCCTTGGTACCCGGTGGAACTTTCGTAGTCGGCATATAGGTGGACACGTTCTTAGAGTGCTATGAGGGTCCATTTTCTTCTGGGCTCGATTAGCCGTGCGCCCAAGGTGCTTTGGGCTTGATGCGAAGAAGAGTTGAGTTGTGTAGAGTACCTCGCTTGGTGGGGTGATCTCCCATCTGGCGGGTTATTCTTGCGTGTACGGCTAAATTGGTGCAACCCTGCAGGGATAATCTTCTCGAGAAGCCGTGTTTTCCGCGGTTATGGATTACTTGGTGAAAGTACTGGCTAACAAGTAGGACAACTTAAACCTAATGATTAACACTCTTACACCCAATGATTAACAACTTGACTAGTAATAGGCTTATTGACACAATAATCTGAACCATCATTAATCCAACTGTGTGAGTTATCCTCGGATTGCTTCTTCGGATAAGGGGCGAGGTCCAGGATGGGTTTGTTTGAAGTTATCTTTCAGTTGGTTACAATACTCGATCTTATCTTCTTTCTGTTAGCCGAAAGTTGTAGTATCTCTCTGTAGTTGGTTAGTGCAGCCCACTGCCGCTTCTTTGCAATAATCCCTTCCTTTTCGTTGTACCCAAAGTATTTGTATCTTGTGAGGACTGGCTACGCCGGTATCTTGTGAGTATGGTTTATCCACTTGCCAGTACTTAACCGTACTGGCCCACGAATCTTTTTCGTGGCTGCATATTCAATATTGCTGTCAACAGGTTTGAAGTCTGACGACGTTAGCTTGGGAATCCCTCCGGCTTGGCCTGGGCAGGGATTGGACGCTCTCGGTTATCTTCAGGACTCTTAGTCCAATTTGGATCTTGTCCGTAGCCGGACGCTATGTTGTTTCTTCCGCTGTTATTTGGATCTTTGTATTGTATCAGTTGTATACCTGACTCGTTTGAGTCATCTTGTAAATCTCTTTTCGGTTGTTGTTGTGGATTATTCGTGAACTGTTGTAATGGTATCACAAGTGGCAACCTGGAATCGGTTATTATGTGGATTTTAGCGGGAATGCTGAAATCTGCATTGTGCCCGATCTCGGGGCGTCACAAATGGTATCAGAGCCTTGGTTCCGATTCCTGAGATTGTTTCGATACGAATGGTTATCGAAGCAACGGGTCCGCAAAGCCTGTAGGATAACCTCGCTAACGGTCGTTGTTTCTAGAGTGTCAAAAACTATTTCTGCTAAACTATTTTGGAAAAACATCTCGATAGGATTCTTGTTTTCTCCTTATCTCTACTCTATTTCCCCTCCCATCTTATTTTTTTGGAGTCTCCCCTCTTGTCTATCTTTCAAAGTGTTAGGATCCTACGTGGGTGGACGTTTCCTGAGCCTTTAACCTAATAGGTTCGATCATCAGAAGATTCCTGGTGGAAGAACCTCGTCGTCACTCCGAGCAAGAATCCCTTGTTAGTGGTGTCGAGGAGATCAACTGGAAGCACGAAGAATCGATAGTCGAACTTCTTTCCCCTCCCGGGTTAGCAGGTGGATTGCGAGGGCGCAATCCCTTGTTAGTGGTGTCGTCTGTAACACCTGGGGTGTTACCCTAATAGGAAGTGTTTGTTTTCTTTTTGCTTGCATCACATGCATCACATGAGCATTGCATTCTGTTTTTCAAAACAACTCAAAATTCAAACACAATTAAAACTTTCCCACATGTTCAAAATTCCCAATTTCAAAATTCCAAACTAAACCACTCAATTGTTTTTCAATGGTTGAAGTTGTTTTAATCAAATTGCCTGTTAATAATTTTTTTTCCCCTTTGTTAAAAAACCCTAATGGCAGATTCAAAAAATTCAAATCAAATCAATCTTATTTATCATATTTCAATATGGGTTTAAATATTAAAATTTTGCAAACCAATTAAATTCAATAATGTTTGTTTAATTGCTTGAGATTATTAAATAGAATTTGTTTATTTCCAAATCAAACCTTATTTGAAAATTCAACTAACCACTTAGAAATCAAAGGTAAATATTACCAATTTTGAAATCATTAACTAACCTTTGCTTTTGATTATTGTTTGCAACTTAATAAAATTATTTATCAAATAAATACCCCCAAACTCTACTTGGAAAATTCAACTAAAAACTTTAAACCAAATTAAAATTTCAAACTTGTGAAATAATGTTAATATTTGCTTTAAATTTCTGTTTTGAAAATTAATACAAATGGCTTAAAGGAAAACCCTAAAAACCCCCCCCAAATCCTTTTTCCATCTATCTCTCCCTTTCATTCCATTACAAAAAAAAGGAGATAAAGGAAAAAGCAAGAATAGAAGGAGGCCGGCCCAACCTTTTCCCCAGCCCACTTCCCCTGCTGGCCCAGTAACCCTTCGCGGGGGCACCTTTCTTCCTCACGGTGATGTCATCCCTGTAGGAACACCAAAACCACCGCAGGATCCTTCCTTCCCCCCTCCGATGCTGCTCCGTACCGTGCTCCTCTCTACCATAAAACTACCCAGCTACCCTCTGCCTAGCCCTAGACCCCTCTCCTCTAACCCTAGCGCCGCCAACTCCTCTTCCTTCCCCCCCCCCGAGTTCCTTCTGTTCTGTCACTGAACCTCCACCCAACCGCCGTCAGACACCACCACCATCCCATCCCCACGGTCACCTCGAGGAGTTGCTGACCCCGGGAATGGAACCAGCAACCCTCCATCTCCAAGATCGCCGAAGGCGCCATCGACAGGTAACCCCCCGATTCGCCGCCCTCTTCCTCTGATCCTCGTCCGTTCCGGTGGTTCGTGTTCGTCAGAGTCCCCTCGTGCAGCAGTACGTGTCTGTTGTGGCTCGAGTTGCATCAGCGATCGTGCGGCATCTTAGTGGTAGGACTCGTCGTGGTACTGCAGTGGAACCTGGGCTCGATCCCCTCACGCGCATCGATCCCTCCTTCTTCTTATTCTTCTGTTCTGATCGCGAGCTGACGGAGAAACCTGCATCTTGTTCTGTCTAAGTTCAGTAAACACCACCGAAACCTGTCAAAAACCCACGGACCTGTCTCTGAACACAACAGCCGCATCACCGCACTGGTTACGTTCCGTTCAGCGCAGCGCAGCGACCCGGGGTCGATCCCCCGCGGGCGCAAACCCCCCTTTTTGCGATTTTCTTCCGCGCGCAGCAGGGCCCACTGGTCATAGACCGCGGTGCCCGGTCACCCTCCAACCGCGCCCACGCAGCGCCAGCGTGGCCTGGGCCCTCTGTCAGTGGCTGTGTACAGCCACTGCAGAGTAACAAAAGGTTTTTAATTTTTCTGTTTTACTTTTCAGCCCTTAAAAATTACAGATTAGTCCTCTATTTTAAATTGATAATAACTTTCAAAATATAACTCTAAATAACAAAAGTAAAATATGTTTATTGTTCTAAATTAAATTGTCTATCCAACTATGCCATTTGTTTTCTGTTTTGAATTTCCAAAATGCAATTCAAATTTGAATTCAAATAATTCAATTGTAATTTGCTAAATTGCATAACTAAATCATAATAAATCCAAATCATGCAAATAAAATATGTTTTCCATGCTATTTCAAATAACCTATTCAAATATAAATTTTGTTTCATGATTTGAATAATTTAAATTGCTTAAATAATTTAAACCTTATTTAAACCATTTAAAATTGCTAAAATCATAACTTGCTCAAATTAAATTATTTTGAAACATGCAAAATATGTTTTCAAACTAGAAAAACATAACCTTTTCAAATATGAATTTGAATTTGTGTTTTGAAAAAATAAAATTCAAATAATATTCACACTTGAATTAAATTCAATTAAAACTTGTTTAACCTTGTTTAATTCATAATGAAATCATTGTAATTCCTTTTTCAATAATTGAAACATGTAATTCACCTAAAATTTTGTGTTCTAATCAAATATGAACTTTGATATCTGTTTTGAACAATTTAACTTGATGAAAACAACCAAATGCTTGTGTGACACCTTTAAGTAACCAAAATTCCAAAACTTAATAAGTGAATTTCCAAAATTGGTAAACCTTATTTCCAATTGGTTCTATTGTTGTTATTTTGTTGTTTTCCTCATCCATGCATCATGCTAATCCACTTTCACCTGTTGGTTAGTTGTAAAACAACTATTTCAACCTTAATTCATGGGCTTTTCATATGCAACTCAAATTGCATATGGGTCCATTTAAATCTGTTTATCTTGTCAACTAGTTTACCTTGATGCATCTTTAAACTTGTCATGCATCCATATCTTGATCATGCTGGATCTTTTGCCGTAGTAGTAATTGTTGCATCCGGTGTTTGTTCGAGGTTCGTTGCTTCTTCCCGGATAGGACGTTGAGATGATGTGAGCAACGACAAGTTCTGCTACCTTGCTGGATTCCAGGCAAGTATACTCACTTGCTGCCAAATGGCTGACTTTCATCACTTGTTACCGATTCTTTCCATTGTTCTTATTCTAGCCTTATGTTACGATGCTTGTGTCTCGATCCTATCGTATGTTTACCTTGCAGCCATGATATAGCCTTTCCTTCCACTTCCTATTAACTGTTGATTGTTTACCTCGTTGGCCTTCGTGTCGTAGCTGCATGCTTAGATTGTTTTGCTCGAGTCTGTTACCCGTTACTTTCCGTTACTAGATTACTTTTAATAAGAGATCTTCTTTATCACTCAAAAATCAACAAAAAAACTGGTCTATTTCTTTGTTCTTGCGGATATACTCCCTCCGTCTCAAATTAATTGTCGCAAAATTTGACAAAAGTGGATGTATCTAACACTAAACTATGTTTAGATACATCAAATTTTGTTAAACTTTACGACGATTAATTTGAGACGGAGGGA